>JAAGNO010024675.1:0-36568 GCA_033439905.1 Ceryle rudis
TGCTTGGAGGCACAAAATGGCGGCCGACGGCTCTGGTCACGTGTGGAGTGTAAGCGGGCGGGAGGCGGGTGCTTCCTCGCCCCGCTCCTGGCCGGTGGGCGTGAGGGGGACGCTCTTGGCCGCGCCAGGCAGCTGCTCCGTCCTTTCTGCCATACTTCCCTCTTTCCCCCCCGCAGGGCTTCCCGCGAGGGCGCCTCCCTCAGGTCTCCCGGGTGGGAGAGCGGGCGAAGGCGGTGGAGGGGGCCAGAGGGAGCTTCGCCTGGGTAGCCGGGGCGCCTGCGAGCAGCCTCCGGCTCAAGGAGGCTGAGCGGAGACGCCGAGGGGTGGGCCATGAGGCAGTGGGCCGCGGTCAGGCCTGCGGCGGCGGTAGGCTCGAGATTGAGGCCAAAAGCAAATGGGCTTTGTTTTGATCTGTTTTCTTCCCCACACTGTGCTGTGGAGCATGTCAGTATAGCCGTTGTCCTACAGTAGAAGTGTGTTTAAGGACAGTCCTTGGTTTCTGCATGAGGCAATGCTGAGCCTGAGTCTCCAGCTCAGAAAATATCTGAAGTCCTTGTTGTGACTGCCAGGAGCTGGGATGACATGATAAGGAGGAATCACTTCCCTCTCTGCTCACCTGAGCACACACTGCCAACCATGCTTAGTGCAGGCAAGTCAGTGTGACAGTTTTGATTCTTGTAAGTGAAGCATGGAGTGCTCCTTCGTACTGGGTGCTGTCTCTTGTTGAGAAGGAGGAAGAGTGTTTTCAATTAACTGAAATGAGCTAGCAGCAGAAATAAGTTAATGCACAGAAATGAAGGTTATGGTAAAATTCTCCTTTTCCTAAATACCTGGGCCTTTATAACTTGTTTAGAATCTGGGAGAAGTTTCATGTGTTAAGAGTTGTTTTATTATTTGTTAGATGACATCTGAAGGCTTGTCTTTGAAGACCCAGTCAATTTTTGCAGACTTCGATGAAGTTTTGCCTGTAT
This sequence comes from Ceryle rudis, assembly GCA_033439905.1. Lineage (NCBI taxonomy): Eukaryota > Metazoa > Chordata > Aves > Coraciiformes > Cerylidae > Ceryle > Ceryle rudis. Next base: position 972 of record JAAGNO010024675.1, read on the forward strand.
TTTTTGTATTTGCTAGAATATAATATGCCATTTGAAGCATGTTACTTCTGGCAGTGGCAAAAAAGAGAAGTAGGCTGATGGGTGGGGGGGGTCTGATGGGTGGGGCCTGATACTATAAGAAGCTATTTCTGCTGAGAATGTTTTGAGTCCAACTGTGTATTAAAGCTAACTGCCCCACCGTTATATTTTCTAAGTGAGTGCATCACTACACAGCTCAGGAAACACGCTCAGTGATGCCAATCAAAATAACTATGGGCTATATATATAGGGTGTATATAATATAATCCACCCTACTCAGATGAAAGCAGCAATACAATTTATTAGAAACATTATTTTAATACAGTTCTATAGATTCGGTAAAGTATAACATATCAACAAAGATTAATAAGGGTCCAATTTGATGTCACAGTCGCTACATTACCTACTACAAAGCAAAATGACTAGAGAAGGTAATACAAGCACACTATTTATGCAAGTAAATATATGCAACTAAGCGAAATGGTATACTGTATTTGTGCAAGTAAATGTGTGCATATAATGTGTATGTACATATATGCCATAGAATGACTAGGGCCTGAGAAGGTGATTTTCACAGGGATTGATTGGAGTGGCAAAGGAAAGGGGGTGGGTCAGTAAGGGTGGCTCTCCTGTTGAGTTACTAGGGTTTCAGAATGGACCCCCTTGCTTTCTAAACTCGTTCTCAGGGAGGAGCCCAGGTGCAACTAAATCGAATCTTAGACCCGGTCAACAATTTATGTCTAAGGATCTTTGGGTGTTGATACAGTAAAGTGCTTGGTATAACACTGTGCTTTTGAGGTAAGTGGTAGCAGCAATTCTAATACATTAACACTGATAGGATAATTTGTAAGCTAATACTGCTGTAACAAAATAAACAATTGATCACAGTAAATGTGGTGATTCACATAAAATCCAGCAAAGTTGCTAGGCAGAGGCAAATCATACATACACACAGGCTATATACAGTTGTAGAGGTTAACTTGTGAGTAAAATGGTATCATTCTGCAGGTTAAAGTACATTTGGACAATGTAGAACGTCCAGGATCTTCTGAAAAAAAAATTCTGGAGATCGTAAATACATCTCCCTTCATCTGCTTATTGCAAGCACAGTGATTCCCTTCATCGGTCTTGTCAGGCAGGTGGTGACTCCCTTCATCAGCTTTACCAGCAGATGGTCAGAGTCTGGTCTGAGAGGCATCCCAGCTTAGGGGGAGATACTGAGACTCAAGCTGCTGAGATCCCAGAGACCTCCAATGGGTCTTGCTTACGATCGGTATTTATAGGATCACAAGACGGTTGACTTAAGTCAGTACTAGGCTAGTACTTTTCCACTGTGGCCATTCATCTTGTCAGGCTAGCTTGGCTCTTTCCCCATGGGGCTGTGGTCTCTCCTTGGCCCCTCTCCAGCGTATTTAGGAGCTATGGATATCGTTGGGTTGTGCCCAGCCGTTCCATCTTGCTGACTCTGTCTCTGGGTGTTGTGAGGAAATTGTTTTGTTTCCATGTGGGTGCACAGGGTCAGAATATGCCAGGCACCAGGATCTACCAAACTTTCCCAGTCTCCTGTGCTTTTCAGACTCCACATTGCAAAACAAAGCAACAATGGTATTGGTTTGTCAGTACAGCCTAGGACAGGAGGGTTGTCTGTACCACCACACTATATAAAGACTACCTTGTTTTCTGCTACCATTGTACACTCCTCTCCATCTCTCCTAAGTGATCTTCATTCAAATATAAGTATCCTGAGATAAGAATTTGATTTTTGAAGATGCTCAGCAGACTGTGTATCTGCTTCTGGAGGAAGCAAAATGCAATGAGGTGGAGGCAATGGATACTCAACCTGCATCTCGTCCCACTCAGTAGACAAGGAGGGAGGTGAATCTTTGTGATCCCCCGAAAGAGGCTGTCCCTTCATGGCAGGGCTGCCAGGGCAGCAGTCACAACAGTGACTCCAAGGAACAATTACAAAACAATTTATTAGTTCTCCCTAATGACACAATCAACAAAAGGTATGGATAAAGATGTTATTTTCATAGGCGATTACTTTACGGCATGACTACATTTCAATGAAAAGGAAGAAAGAGGTACTGGAAAAGATAGGGGGAGTGAGAGAGTAAGAGAGAGAGAAAGCAAGCTAAAGAGAAAAGGTTTGATAACCACCACCCGTGGATCCAGCAACATCTCACTGGATTGGTCCAGGTTGTCAGTTCTTCGGTGGTGAGTGCACACCAATCAATATTTTTCTGTCCCTTTATACCCTTGAGATATCTGGGTGGCATTCTGAATTTCCACAGGAAGTGGTCTTGATTTGAATGAGCCCCATGAGCTAGAAGTAGCATGGTGCCTTCCATCCACCTAAAGCAGAGTCCCGCCTATGCAGAACTTATCTCTTCCTTTTGTTAAAGCAAATCTGCAAGGAGCCAAAGAGGGAGCACGGAGACATTTGGAGCAATCAACACTTCTATCCTCCAGGCAGGTCTTTCCAGATCTTTCCACCATGTGAGGTTTGAGGCACACAACAGCTGATTTTTTTTGAGTTTTCATGTCTTTGCAAGGGGAAGCACTACAGTTTATCTCAGGGACTGAAAAAGTCAGGCAAAGTCCTTACCTGCTTTGCAGAGATTTTTGTAATACTGCGACTGATGCTCCAGAATCACACTGGACTGAGGAGATGCCAGTCCGTCTGCCCTGCTACTAGTTCAGCTTCCAAACTCCTCTTTGGAATTCCAGAGCTCATCTCTGAACTTGCAATTAGCTGCTGCTTGGAGAGGTTTTAGTTAATTGGATGCTGAGGGCAATGTTGGGGTAATAAGGTGTCTCTGAATTCTCATTAGGCCTCAAAGTCACAGGAGCAAACAACATTGAGAAGGAACAGAATGAGAAAAATTTGGAGTAGCTCAGTATGAACAAGTAAACAGAAATATGAGTGAAGTTAATTCGGGTTGGACTGTTAGGTTGAAAAGCAGTGCAATAATAGAGAAAAACATAAGACCTTAATTATAATTTTTTACTTTGTCTAAGACCAGATCCAGGGGCATGAGACATCCATACAGCACTTCCTCTAATGTTAGATGGCTAGGCTACGAGTAAGAAAAAAATTATTTCTGTGTATCTCTAACAAAATGAGTGTTCTCCTGTTAAAGGGTGGTTAGGAAAACTTGATCACCATTTAACAAATATATATACAAAACCAATATCGAACCCACCACCACTCCCCATGGTATCTACGTCACTGTCGCCACTGATGCTGTGAAGCAGGCACTGGGGACCTCCCAGGCTGGACTTAGCAGCAAATGGGAACCACTGGATTCAGGAACACATGGACTGGGATCAAAGGCAAAATGGACAGAGTCCTGACCACATGCCGGCCATTGAAGAACAGAAGCTTGACCCATGTGATCCCTCAGCTTTATACTGAGTATGATGATTGTGGGATGGAATACCTTGTTGGTCAGTTTAGGGTCACATGTCCTGTCCACTTCTACCCATGAGTGTGGCCTTTTACTTTCTGCACCTCGATGTGGTAAACAAGATCTAGCAGTGACCTTGGTCTGCATAACAAGCCTTGGTAGTAAATCTAAACTTCAAGTGTTACCACTGCCAGATGCAGGCACTGTCTGCAGAAATATGCCATTCACTTCAGGAAATGCAGATAGAAGAGACTGAGCTGAAAAGTAAAATCACTGAACAGAATTAGTTCTGTTCTAACTCAAACCAGGACATCATGAAAAGGTGCAGTAGAAGATATTGCCCTGTCTGCTGAACTTGGCATTATTTTTTCCCCTGGAAGATCGTGCAAAATGTGTCTGTTGTGTCTTCAGGTCCAGGCAAAGCAACCCATTCATGAAAAATTTTGGACTGAGCCAAGTAATCAAGCCTTCCTTGGTCATGACATCATGGAATTTGAGGATGGTTCAGCTGATAGCAGAGCCCTGGCTGGGAGCACAGAAAATGCATCCAAATACAAGTGCTATCAGAGATTTTCCATCTATAATTGCAAGGTTGATATTTTTGAATTTAAGCTTGTCTAGGCTGGCTTCTGTTTCAGCTCAATATTTACTTTTAGCTGGGAAGTGGAATGGGCATGCAGCCTACACTCATTTGCTAACTGTAGTTCTGGGAGGGTTATTAAGTAATGTTACAAAATAAACTTGTAAAAGGGGAGGAGAGGTAGTCTCCCTTTGCCAGAGAGCTCTTCCTTACTGTGGGTGTATCAATCTAGAGCATTAAAATTCTCTGGATAATAGTGAATAAAATCTGGCCTGCATTGGCCTGTGGGGGTGGACTAAATTAAACCTGATGTTGTTTTTCCATTTTGAATGCTCTGATGTTTTAATAAATGTGAGGTGTATGGTTATTTATAGTGCACAAGGTACTCTGTTAAGCAATATACCAACAGTCCTCTACATGGCACACATCTTAAGTTGGTCAAATACATCGCAGTAAATGTCACAGGCAGGAACATTCAGGGAGAGGGGAAATAGCCAAAAGGAAGCATGAACATGAGAAATGACTGTTGAGATTCTTGGCATGCTCCTATTTCAATGTACTTACACAGAACAGGCACCAGTGATTTCAGATCACTTAGGTTGGATCGGTATTCTTCTTGGGTTCCTTTTTGATAATACTTCATATGTTTTTTGGTTGGTGGTTTTTATATACTAGCGTAGATAACTGTGTCTGGAGCAAGAAGGGATCCATGGCATCTGAAAGCTGTGCGTCTTTCAGTTGAAGTGGAAAAGTTCATGGTTTTGAACATGAAGAGGTTATGAGAGATAAGCAAGCAGAATGCAGCACATGACAAGGCGAACACTAGAATGCAATGTGGCTGAAATGGAAAAGCTCTGAGAGTGATTCGCTTGAGAGAGAGGATGGTCTTTGTCCTAATATCTGAGAACTTCTCTTTATCAGAGGAAGTGGTTCTTCGGTTGGGTTGGGGTTTTTTTGTGTGGGTTGGTTTTGGCTTGGGTTTTTCTTGTTTAAATAAATAAGACATCAGACCCACAAAATCTGAAAGTTTCACTGGTGTGCAGCTCATGCTCCAACCTTACTCATCTATTTGCTGTCTTGAGAATTTGCTGCTTTTACAGCATTTTTGAAGGGAGCAGAGAGGCCATAAAACTTATTATCAAGGCCTCTACATGAAAGTTTATTCTAGAAACCTTTGGATGACCTGTAGGAGAAGGAGTAGACTGGCCAAACACAGAGCACAGTATCAGTACCTAGCTTGGTTATGAAAAGGCAGCCTTGCAACTCTACACGCAGGCAAAGATTACTTTCAGGGCTGTGAGAAGTAAGAATCCTCAGAGATAAAAATTTAACTAGTGCATGTGTATATATATATATAGAGAAAGAGAGATGTTTAGGAACTCTGTGCTCTCCTCCTGCTCTTTTGAAGGAAACTATGATTAGAGGGAACTGTGGCCTCCAAACTCTTGCCCTAATCTCTGCTGTTTCACACTTGCTCACCCAGATCGTTCCGTTTTCTCAGGCAGGGACGTTACTGATATTTTCCTTCCTCAGCACCCCACTGATAACACTTCTAAGCTCAGAAAATGCTTTATTGTATCGCTGACAAGCTGCGTGTTGAAAGCAAAATTTTCTACCTGTGATGAATTATTTACAGGGATATGCTCATTTTCCATGTCAAGAGGTATACTGAGAGAGGGTTTGGGAAAGTGAAGTATTCAGAGCATCTGCTATAAAAATCACCAGTAAGAGCTAAAATTGCCAGGCAGTGGGTGATGTTTCCTGCACACTTCTGTTACTGTCAGAACCGTCTAGAGGGGGTGAGGCAGGATGTCCTTTTAGGTTCATTTTCTCTTGTCTGGAAAGTTGAGTATTTACCCCCCAACACAATGTGCTCTTGTAGTAAAAACCAGGTGTCATATTTGAGGATGCTGCTTGCATGTGTGTCTTTATGTTCCTGACATAGTCACTGAGCATAACACAGGTAAAACTGAGTGGTTTTGTTTAGCTGGTGTTATTTAGGGGATTGTATTAGGTTAAGGTGATGATCTCACTTTATATGCCTATTACTGCACTAGGAGAGCTCTGCCACTTTGGGTATACTGATCTGTTCTTGTCAAAGTGCCCTTGTAGTAATGTTATCTGCTAGGAGCAAAGAACGCTATACCTATAAAAGCACATTTATACCCATAAAAGTACTGCCTGGGCTATACCTGCCGGATGCACAGCAATGCCTAAGTATTCCTGTGCTGGTTGACAAAGTTACACTGCAATGTGCACCTGGTGGGTGTTGGTATCAAAATGTTCATGGAGTGAGTGGTGGACATTGTAGACCAAGTATGATGGGAGAAGGAGGAAAGTGATAAATAAGATCGCCAGGAAGGAACCAGAGGAATTTTTGGCAAATCCCCTTTGTTTGTGACTAGGGACTGATTTTTAGGGTGGTTTTTTTTTAGCTGGAAAAGTCTGAATGAACTGCACATGTTTAATTCATTTGCTTCTCCGCCTCATCTCAGGCTTGTGCTTCTGACCGAATCCCCAAACTCCCTTGGATTCCCCGTCTATACGTTGGCACTGCTCTCCAAAGGCAGCTGAGCTGGAGCAGCTTGGAAAGAGGAGACAACTGTTCCCAAGTGCAGGGCGCTGGCACCTCACATCACTGGCTGCTTGCGTCTCCACCTCAGGCCTGGGCCTCTACGGGGGTCTGGTGTTCCTGCCTCCAAGCTGCTTCCCTGGCCCAGATCGCGCAGTAAGACGCTGGAGTGTGTCCAAAGAAGGGTAATGAAGCTGGTGAAGGGTCTAGAGAACAAATCTTATGATGAGTGTCTGATGGAACAGGGGTTGTTTATCCTGGAGGAAAGGAGGCTCAGGGGAGACTTTCTCGCTCTCTAAAACTATTTGACAGGAGGTTGTAGCGAGGTGGGAGTTGGGCTGTTCGACCAAGTAACAAGTGACAGGACAAGAGGAAACGGTCTCAGGTTGCTCCAGGGGGAGGTCCAGGTTGGATATTGTGAAAACATTCTTCACCAAAAGGGTCGTAACGCCCTGGAACAGGCTGACCAGGGAAGTGGTGGTGTCACCATCCCTTTAAATGGTATTTAAAAGCCGTGTATATGCGGTGCTGAGGGACAGGGTTTAGTGGGGACCTGGCAGTGCCGGGTTAACCGTTGGACTTGATGATCTTTAAGGTCTCTTCCAAGCAAAACGATTCCATGACTCGCACCCTCATTTCGTTGCACGGCGGCCGGTACCCGCCCTTGGCCGCGGCCTCAGGCGCGGCCCTACACTGCCTCCCTCCGCCCCCCGCCGCCGGCCCCTCGATGTAGCGCTGCCCGGTCGCAGCCGCCCCGCCCGGTGCCAGGGGGTGCTGCAGCGCGTCCTCCCGCCCGGCAGGGGGTGCCCGGGGTGGCCCTGCGCTCTCTCTCCTCTTGCGGTGAGCGCGGAGGCGGGCGGACGCGGGGCGGGGCGCGCCGAGGTACGCCGGGGGGCGGGGGTCAAAGTTGGCGTGGGGAGGGGGCTGTGGTGGCGACGCCGTTGCGCGGCCTCCCGGTGGGAGGGGCCTGGGAGTCCCCGGGGGTCCCGCCAGCTGCAGGTCCCGTGCCAGACTCTCCGCCGGCTCCTTGGCCCAGGGAAGCGGTCGCCGTGCTGCGCCTTGGCCAAGGGCTTCCCCGCACCCCGGGCTGTAGCGGCGCGGGCCGAGCCGGCCGCCATGAGAGGGCCCCGTCCCCTGGCTCTGGTGCTGCAGCGCCCCGTTCTGGCTCTCGGCCGGCCCCAGGCTGGAGACGGAACCAGCTGGCGCGAACAGAAAGGGCGGTGAAGCTGAAGCCTTCTCAGGTGTCCTTCAGCTGCTGGGGCGACGCACAAGGACAGGGTCCTGCTGGTTCCCCTGTGCCGCCCATCTGGGAGGTACCACCTGCTCTTCTGGATGGACACCAGCATCCTCCCCTGCTGTCCGGAGGGTGCTTAATGTTGCACGCTGTCTTAAGGGCTACCACTGTGGGAATTGTTTTGAAGATGGAAATTGAATGAAAGGTTATTGTTTAAGCAGATCAAAATATTTTTCAGAGTGATCAATCAAAAGGCAAACTCTTCCTGGTGTTAGTTTCAAAACTGGCCATGGGAAAAAATCAACCTGGAAATAAGTAGAAAGCTTCACATTCCCAGAGCATTGAGGTCCCCGGGTGACTTAAGGGGACAAACATCAGAAGTTATTTTAAGCTGGAGCTTAATAATTTTGTAAAGTAGATGATATGATAGCAGGTGTGCAGTAGCAGGGCTGGGGCTGCGTGACCCAGGAAGTTGCTTCTAGCCCTGTGTTCATTTCTCATTGCACTCTGCCTCAGACTCAAGATGTACTTTTTTTTCATTTTGTGCTTCATGCTGGTTTTTTAAATTTATTTATTTTCTACCTTAGGAGCTCTTGTCTTTCAATTCCCAAAGGATGGAAAACATCCTCTCTGGTTTGTGTGGGACCAGCCCGGAAGACCCACTCCCTGTGTGGGCTCATGGCAACGTTGGCCATTGCTTTAATCAGCTGACATTAAATGTGATTCCTCATGTGATCCTTGCAGTGGTCAGTGCCTGCTTCCTTGGCACTCCAAGGTATGACAACTAACTTGTCTAGCTCTTGATTATTATGCAGGACTGGAGGTGGGGTGGAAAGGCTGGAAATTAGATCTCCCTGTAATGTGCTGAGTATGTAATTAGAGGAGGAGACAATATTATAATGCTATTATATTTGTCAGCATCTATCCTAATTCAGAGTACAATGTACAGCACTGGTACCTCCATTTCATGAAGGAATGCAGAGAGCATAGAGAGGGTAGTGAGCCAGAAAATAATTCAGAAGAATTTCAGGAAATTGGGATTGGGAAAAATGGGAGTCTTCTGGGAGGGTATATAAATCCAAGGTGGCATGGAAGATATATATAAGGTAATAAGGGGTTCAGAGTAACCAAAAAATGTTTTCCTGTTTACCCTCTTTTGAAATTTATAAATATTGCAACGTTCACTGATAGTGAAAGGCCACAAATTATAATGTATCAAGTGATGCTGAAATATTTTGTTGGGCAATAGATTCTAGACTTTGCAAACACAGCATCACTGAAGCCAACAGTGATAAAATTAAGGTTTCTAGACAAAACATTACAAAGACAAGAGAAATCAATGATCAGAGGTGTGACACAGAGAATTTGATCCTTCAAAATTTGTGTTAAAGAGGTTAAATAGATTTAATTTTTTTTAATTTTTTTTTTAATCCTCAAGGATTGGAGTCTGGTTTGACCACAGAATATCACAGTTTGCAAACAAATTTCTGTAGAGAAGTGCTGTTTTTTGGTAGCATCTGAATCTCTGGTACTGAAACTGGGTTATATTGACCTGGTGTAGTTTAGCAACAGCTACAGTGTGTAGAAGTTACAAACCTGGGGATGTGAATCCATGAGGTTACGTAAGAGTGAACAGTTAAAAGAGGGAAGAGAGAAAGAAGAAAGGAGAATATTGGCTGAGAGGTGATGGAATTTCAACTAAATTTTTTCTTTTCCTTCTAGATCTGGCTCTGGGGTGCCTTGCAGGCCAGGCTGGGGATGCAGAATCGCTGCCTCCTTCATACTTGCTGCCCTGTTCCTTGCTGATACCATCCCAGCCACCATTTCTCAGCAGGAGCTGGGTCCTGTGTACCTGGAAGTGCTGGCAAATGGCACTGCCACCCTGACATGGCTCACGCATGGCCTTGCTCTTCTCATGCTCTTCAGGTCCATTCATGGCTCTACCAAGGGCCCTGTGGCACTGCCTCTCCTTGCTCTTTTACCCCTACCTTCCTTCATCATCACGCTGGTGTGGTACTACCAAAGTGGGACAGCTTGGTCCCCTGGCCACTCTGCAGCCTCCTCCAGGTTTGCCATTCTCTGTCTGCAGCTGGCCTCTCTGCTCGTGTATGTGATCAGCTACCTCTTCCCCACTGCTCACAGGCAAGAATTCCTCTCCATCAATCGCTCCTGGCAACACGAACAGCTGATCTCAGAGCCAGGGATCCCAGTACCAGATCAGCAGAGAGTGGCAGAAGATGGTGAGAGCTGGTTCTCACGCTTTTTTTATATTTGGATGAACCCTCTTATGAAACGTGGCTATCAGTGGAAGCTGAACCAGCCACAGGATGTCTATGTTCTTCCTCACCAGCTCCAGGCTGCCAGGGTCTGTGATCGGTTTTACTCCTGCTGGCAGAAGAAGGCAGCTCAGCACCGAGTAGAGGATGAAACAGCGTCTCTTAGCCCAATCACTGCTGGAAGTGATGGGAGTAGCAATGTCCTGGACAGCTCACACAGGGCCCAGGAGGCCACACGACTCTTCTCAGTTCTTCATGCAACGTTTGGGCTTCATTTCTACTCCCTTGGGCTTCTCAAGCTGGCTAGCAACATGCTGGGTTTCTCAGGTCCTCTGCTTCTGAACCTACTGGTGAACTTCATGGAGTCACGGCAGGAGCCTCTGAGCCATGGGGTGCTCTATGCCCTCGGTCTCTTTGCTGGCACTTTCCTGGGCGCTCTGTTGCGGAACCAGTTCACCTACGAAGTGAACAAGGTGACGCTGATGGTGCGGGCCGCCGTCATCTCTGCCATCTACCGTAAGGCTCTGTGTGTTGGCAGCACCAGCCTTAACCGCTTCACTGTGGGGGAAATCGTCAACTTCATGAGCACGGACACCAGTAGGTTGGTCAACTTCTGCCTCAGCTTACACGAGGTGTGGAGCCTGCCTTTTCAGTTTGCCATTACTCTCTATCTCCTCTACCAGCAAGTGGGGGTAGCCTTTCTAGGAGGCTTGGCTCTGGCACTACTGCTTGTGCCCATCAACAAGGTTATAGCTAACTGCATCATGATTAACAACCAGGAGATGCTGAAACAAAAGGACACACGGGTCAAGGTAAGGGGCATCTGGTGGCTCTGTGAATTTATTGGTATTTTTTATCCCCATTTGCCCCTAAGACATTTGCCCCCCTGCTTCTTGGCACCTTGTCATGATCCAAAGCGGATTAATTGAATCACAGCTGTTGGGAAAAATGGTAGAGAGGGCACACACACACAAACACACACTCGGTTCAAAAGTTTTAGGGTGATGCAGTTTCATCACCCACAAGACAGTGAGCCTCTAATGCTTGTCTCGCCCCCTGGGCTAATTCAGGTTCCCCTGCAGATTTTTTTTTCTGTGTGTAGTAGTTCAGGTAGGACTCCCGACTGCTTCCTCTAGAGATGCTTTTGTCCTCTTTCTCCAGTGATGCCATCAGTGATCAGGTGGCTTGCACTCTGGACACATGCAGTGACCTTAGTGTAGTGAGTTTATAGTGCTCCAAGCTTGGCACCCTCGAGTCCTTTTCCACTGCTTTTTGCATATTTTCAGTGCCATCTCTTTCCACATGCCAAATATTTGATTCCTACCTTTTACCTCTAATTCCTGCCTTGTATCTCTAATGTGAGGAGACAGGACTTTCACTTGCCATTTCCATTGTGCTTTGGAAGTATTAAACATAAGTCAACTCCATGTCAGAACTGTTGGTAGTTTTAAAAATACTCCTTTTCCCAACATAAGGTACCTCTAGTTGTCTGGGGTGTGCTGGACGTTCTCCAGCTATTATAAGACTCGTTTGCTGAGTGAACTCTTTCTTGTTAGTTTTCTTTCATGTCAGGCACAGACACATCTCAGCTTGCTCTGCACGTGCTGACCTGAGAGCAGGAGTGAGAGGACAGCGTGCTGCAGGGACACCTGAGCTGCTGGGTGTGAGCCAGCCAGGCGCTGGATACACACTGTGTCACAGCAACACTGGGCCTGAGAGTCAGATGTTATGATCCAAGGTGCTGTCAGGCCAAAGTAGATAAATGGCAACCAGGCTGGAGCTAGTAATTCCACACATCCCTTCCCCTGTGTTGCACATCCTTCACTTGGGAATTAGTGTAATACTTTGCCTTTTCCTGAGCTGTACACAGCATGAGTGGCTGAGGAAGCTGGTGGAATGAGTGAGAGCAATGTTCCCAGTAGCTGCCACTTGAGTTTATGTCTGTGGTTCCCAATATCTCTAGCCTGGCCATTAACAGGGGTCACCTGCAAACCTGGCCCCAACCCAGATGCCTTGCTGGCATTGGGTGCATTAGGCAGGCACAGGTTGCTCTATGTGCTTTTCCTCTTTGCCTCTGCAGCTAATGACAGAGTTTCTATGTGGCATTCGTGTGATCAAGTTTTATGCCTGGGAGAAGCACTTCAGCACCAGGATAAATGCCTGCCGGGCTAAAGAGCTGCAGAAGTTACGAGCCATCAAGTACTTGGATGCTCTGTGTGTCTATCTGTGGGCAGCACTTCCTGTTGTTGTCTCCATTGTCATCTTCATCACCTATGTTCTGTTGGGTCACCAGCTCACTGCCACAAAGGTGAGTAGGTAGCAGGGAGACCTCCAACCTTGTGTCATGCAGAGGACAGTCTACAGTGGGGCTGCAATCCTGAGGAATCTTCTCTGGGATATAAACCCAGCCTGTGTCTCCCCACAGCTCTTCAGGCTCTCACCAGTGGAGCTGTTTGGAGGATTCAAGATGCAAGGGGAGGTACTGCCTCCAACTAACGCCTTTTTCCTTTCCCATGCAGGTGTTCACAGCATTGGCTCTTGTTGGGATGCTTATTCTCCCCCTCAATAGCTTCCCATGGGTATTGAATGGGATTTTGGAAGCCAAAGTTTCCCTGGATCGAATCCAGCGTTTCCTTGAACTCACAGACCAGGACCTGGAAGCTTATTATGCCCTAGGTAATGGCAAAGGATGCTGCTAGGCTTGGGACCCTGGCGGGGAGCATTTGGAGCAGGGAACTGAGCTTTGAAGCCCAGGGGCAGTACTGGAGGACAACTGGCTGTCACCCCTTGATTCAAGATGTTCGGTTCTCAGAGGCGGAGTGAAGGCACTTCATTTCTGTGTTGTGGGAGAGAGAGGGAAGGAGTAGTTCACCTTAAAATCACTTGTTGCTGAATCCTGGGTTAGGATTCTGCTTGTTGCTTGATGAGTGAAATGCACCTCACCCAGTACAGGAAGGCAGCAATATTTTTATTGAGGTAGATAAATTCACAAAGCTTAAATTAATTTTATAGAATTTAGCAAAGTTCAACAAAGGTTAATTACTGTTCAATGAGATAACAAATTCACTATATTACTTACTACAGAGGCAAATTTGGATTGGATTAGAATGATTATGTGAGAAATATACAGAGGGAAATTGACTTGGAGTTGGGCTAGGATGATTTTCAGAGGAACTGGGAATAAACAGGGTAAAGGTGGCCTTCCCATTGCATCACTAGGTTTTCAGAATGGAGCCCCTTGCACTCTAAACTCCCCTTAGAAAGGACCCTAAGTGCAGCTAGATCCAATCTTAGACCTGGTCAATGGTTCATGACTGCGAATGTTGAGGAGATTGGGAAATGGTTCGTAACTACGAATGTTGAGGAGATTGGGAATGAAAGGGGCAAAGGAGACACTCCCATTGAGTCACAAGGTTCAGAATGGACCCCCTTGCTCTCCTTCAGAGTGAGGTTAGATCCACCCCTAGTCCCAGACTTGGTCAGTGGTTTATGTCTTAAGAATATAGAGGAATGAAAGCATTAAGGAATGCCCTCCCATTGCATGAGGAGGTTCAGAATGGCCCCCCCTCACCCCCACAGAGCCCTGCCATTAGTGTCCCTTTAGAAGAAGCTGCTCTCTTCTCTGTCCAAAGCTCCTCTGACACTGAACCATCAACAACAGTGGCTTTGTGTGGCAGAAAGGCTTGAGTGGGTGCCCCTGTGCGCCTCTCCTGAGCCATCTCAGCTCTCTTTTTCTTCTTCACTGCCTTTTGCCAACTCTCTGCCATTATTTTCCCTTCAAAAATAATAAAAATGGGTTATCCTTACACTGTCTCACTGAGAGCCAGAAGGTCATCACGTGTCTGGTGGGAGCTGGAGATGGGAGGCTTGGAACAAGGGACATAGAAGTTTAAGAGCAAGTCAGTAGGCAAGTGTCTCATTGTGTGGTTGAGTCAAGGGTGTCATGTTGGTTCCCTGTCCATGGTCTCATTCATTTGGGAGCTAAGCTGATAGCATTTGTGATGCCAGGTGCCTTTCATTTTCTGGCCTTCTTATAATAGCAATGCTATGCTGCATTTCTCTTGCAGATAGCCCTTCAGGTACTGCTACTGCCATGGAGATGCGAGGTGCAGCCTTCTCATGGGCACCAGTTGAGGAGGAAAGCACCAGGCAGCCCTTATCCACAGGCACCATGCAGCTGCACATTGAAAACCTGTCAGTGAGAAAGGTGAGCAAGGATGCAGGAGGGGACTGAGAAGAATGGCACTAGAGAACCCAAATAATGGAGCAGGCATAGCAATGTTATCATGTTTTCCCAGTCTTATGAGCCAAAATCTTTTCCTGGTCAAGCGGCATGGGACATGTATCACATTTCTCAGAGCTGAAGGGTGTTGGAGAAGACCCAGGCATGGCTTACAGACAAGAGATGAACCAGCTCCTTCTGCTTGCTATCACTGCTGCAGGAGACCACTGGGCAGGAAACACATCTGGGCTCCAGAGTTAACACTCCTTGCAGACTTGTGTTATGCCGTACTAGAAGTCTGGTTTACCCAACAACTGTATCCAGCTCTACTGCTGAACCTGTGAGATAGTCCTAGTTTAAGACAGTGGTCATCTTTCTTACAGGCTACATTTGGCTCAGGAAATCTGGACAAACCACCCTGGTTTAGCACATCATGTTGCTCCTTTTCATTTCCCTTTGCAGGGGATGCTCCTGGGGGTTGTTGGGAAGGTTGGCTCTGGCAAAAGCTCTCTGCTTGCAGCCATCACTGGAGAGCTCATTAAGTAAGTAGCCTAAATACTTCTCCCTGCCTGGTCCCTCTATGCCACGGCAGGCAGGGCCCATCCAGTTCTATGCCTGTTTGTAGGCCATTTTGATCTGTCAACAGTTCTCCTTTGTTGCCGTTTCCCCCTGCTTCTGGTTTGCTTGCAGACAAGGTGGACAAGTGTATGTCTGTGACCTGGAGCAAGGATTTGGTCTGGTCACACAGGAGCCTTGGATACAGTTTACCACTGTCCGTGAAAACATCCTTTTTGGGCGGAAGTATGATGCTAGGCTGTACGAGGAGGTGGTGGAGGCCTGTGCCCTCTCCGATGACCTGAATGTGAGTGCCTAAACTAAACCTGCCTGGGCTGCCTTGGCCAGCTTTTGCATCCAGCCTGAGCCTCACTGGGAGCAGTTCTCGTTCTTTAGGCTACAGACTGTTTTTCCAATATCCCAGTCACACAGACTTATTCTGATTACCAATCCCAGGCCATACCTGACCCCACAGTTCTTTGAGGTGTGAAGTCACTCTGGTAGCACTTCAGATGGTTTCTTCTACTGCTGAGCCAAAAGCTCTTGATCCTTGTGTAAAGAAAATGTTCTTGCTGAGCTGATGACTGCCAGGTTTTTCAGGCAGAGCCTATCATCAGCTGATGCTTTTTTTGGATCAGAAGAAACTTCCCTGAGATCTGGAAGGGCTGAGTCTGTGGTCCTCCTGTAAGTAGTACGCATATTCTAGGCTTGAGGTTTATGGCTGTGTTAGCCAGTAAACCTGACTCGCCTTCTCCCAGTTTATAACCTGATGCCTGATTTTCTGAAGTATCAAGCACTAGGAGCTCCTGTTTACTTTGTCGGGAGCTATGAATCCTCTGTAATGGCAGGATATTTATTTGAGAAGTAGTAGACTATGCCAGTGCTGCCAAATCAAGAGGAAACTGTTTCCAGCTCCTGAGACTCTATAGCTTTTACTGCTACACTCTTTGGATGGGCTGTAGCATGATTTTGGTGCAGGCACAGCTCTTGCTCTCCCAGAAAATGCCCAGGTGCAATTTCAGAGTTATCTTAGACCAGAATTTTCACTCAATGGGTGGTTCAGATGTGACCACCCTATTCTGGAGTGTGAGAGAGTTTAGCTGCATCAATGGCAAGCTTGCCAGTTGTCTGCAGAACCAGTGCATAGACTGTTGAATTGTTTAATTTTTGGTAAGATGTCACCCTAAGGAACTGCTGCCAAGGGCAGGAGAGGGACCCCAGTGTTCTAGGTTTGGGTCCCCAGTAGTTTCCTGTCCCTTCTAAATGGATTTTCTTGAATCTTTCAGATTTTACCAGCAGGTGACCAGACAGAGGTGGGTGAAAATGGTGTGACACTTAGTGGGGGACAGAAGGCTCGACTAGCCCTTGCCAGAGCTGTTTACCAGGTAAATAGCAAAATTGTCGTGCACTGGCAGATTGTGCCCAGTGCCAGTTCAGATTTAAAGAAACTGGAAGTACCTGGCTGTATGCTGTGTTCTGACAGCATATCTTAAACCTCATCGTGCTGGCCTAAAGGTGCTGGCAGTGCGCCTCGCAGAGGCACTTGCTGTTTTCTCTACAGCACTGCCTGCTCTGTCAGGGCCAGCAGATGTATCCTTGTCTTTTGTCTTCTTCTCAGGAGAAAGAGCTTTACCTCCTTGATGATCCCCTGGCTGCTGTTGATGCAGATGTAGCCAACCATCTTATGCAGAAATGCATTCTCGGAGTTCTCAAACACAAAACCAGGATCCTTTGCACTCACAGGACGGAGTTTTTGAAGAAGGCTGATGCCTTGTTGTTGATAGACAATGGCAGGATAGTTAAGACAGGTATACTGTCTGTCTTCTGAGGCATTACTTTGTGCTGTGTGCCAGTCTTGGAATGGCTTGAGCAAAGACAGAGATGAGGGACTAGGATTAACTAGTGAGAAACCCACTGATAAAGAGCTTGAGGACACTGCATGTGGGCAGAGATGGGGTGGAAGGGAATGTGCAGATACCCAGACAAAACAGGACAACCCTGTGGGGAGCTGATCAGGCAGAAAGCTATAGCAAGTTGTGTGGAGCAGGGCCTTCAAGGGTGCAAGTGCTGTGAGAGAAAATAAGGAGTGTTATGAGAGAACAAAACTGGGCAATTCTGTAGCAAGAGGCAGTGAGTAGCTGATATCTGTTCCTCACGGACTCTGAAGCATTTGCATGTCTCCCTTCACAGGCACACCAGCTGATATCCTGCCACTTGTGGAAGCTTTGCCCAAGTTCAAGGATATGGACAAGAGACAGAAGGATAAAGGTCTATATGTGGTGGGCTTGAGGGTGGCTG
Source organism: Ceryle rudis (assembly GCA_033439905.1). Lineage (NCBI taxonomy): Eukaryota > Metazoa > Chordata > Aves > Coraciiformes > Cerylidae > Ceryle > Ceryle rudis. Next base: position 18,137 of record JAAGNO010024675.1, read on the forward strand.
GGCAGCACATCTCAGCTGACCAATGAGACAAAACCTGTACCTGATGGCTGCTGGTCTTAGAGCAGAGCTCCCACAACCTTGCTCTGCTGTTGCAGTGCTGACCTATGGGTAGTTTGTTCATAGCAGGAGAGGAGGCCCACATATTGTTGGGTATTTGTCTGGGGCAGTATTTGAATCTGTTTCACTTGTGGTCCAGCTTTGGATGAACGTCTGCCAGGATTGTTGGACCTGTCTTGAAAGAGGAGGGAAGAAAAATCTTCCTCATAGCCTAGGCTTGCTCTGTTTAGCAAGGAGCAGCTGCAAGAGGAACTTAGGTCACACTGACCATTGTTTTTGCCTCCATTCCCACAGCCCCTGATGAACAGGACCAAGATGACACCATTGAGACAGAGGCAGAAGAATCAACACAAAACAATCATCTCATCCACAAGGAGGAAGAGAAGAAAGAAGGGGCAGTGGCTTTTCAGGTGTACAAGGCGTATTGGCTGGCAGTGGGCAGCTGCTTGTCATTATCCATCCTTTTCTCACTGCTCCTGATGCAAGGTGAGGCAGTGGCCCAGCAGCACACCTCTCTTTACACATTCCTCTTCTCTCGTTCCCTTGTAGTGTGGAGTCCCAGAAAGAAAAGAGGCCAGGGGTTTAATTGCTCTCCCTGCAGCAGGAAGGCCTCTTTCCCCCAAGCTAAAGTGGCACTGGTGGGAGGGGGCACATGTGGAAACATGATCTGACATCTCACTGCTGCAGTTGTGTGTCTGTGTCTGCTCCTGTAGTGGTGTCTTGTTGCTGTTGCAGCTCAAGGCTGTTCCCTTTCTCCTGCTCTACTGTTAACAATAACAGAAGTTGTCCAGCAGCTTCCCCTCCAGCTTTTCTGCTTCATATTTGCTGATTCAAAGGTTGAATCTCTATGCCATCTGTCTTTGTAGCATCCAGAAATGTCTCAGATTGGTGGCTGTCACACTGGATCTCTGTCATATCCCAGACAGCAAATACCTCTGTGATGGTCTGCTCATCTTCCCTGCCTTCCCCAGAGCTGCTTCTCTTCTCCATTGTTGGGCTTGTGTAAGTGAATCTGGTCAGGAGATACCAAAGGAAGCTGGAAGCACACTCCCGTTTTGCCCTTAAGTGCATTTCCTGTGAAGGTCCTTATTGAGAGCAGGGATAAGCTGGCCACCCTGCTGGATCTGTTTGGTGCTTTGACAAAGAAAGGGAAACAAAATCTGGAACTGGTGAGGTGCCCAAAGGCTTCTGCCTGGGGCTGATGAAAAACCCCTAGTTGCATAGTAATCAGTGTTTGTCCCAGCATGCCAAAGGGGGTGGTCTCTCACAGTAGTATCAGGATGAACTGTCCTGGTTTCCCCTTGAGGTTGCTTCTGGGTTCTCATGCCCCATCTGAGTTTACTGTCATGGGGACCTTGGCAGATTCATAATCTTCCTCCTTCTGTGTTCCAGCTCCCCCATTCAAGCACTGGACGCTACCCCTGTCCCTTCCAACAGCTCACTGGATATGAATTTCTACCTGATAGTTTATGGGAGCATTGCAGGAGCCAACTCCCTTTTCACCATTCTTCGGGCCTTCCTCTTTGCTTATGGCACAATCCATGCTGCCACTGTCATTCACAGCCGACTGCTCCAAAGGGTTCTAAAGGTAATGGTCATAAAGTCCAGGGCAGGCTGGAGCTCCTGCAAGTCTCTCTGCCTTGACGTTCTTCTCATAGCTTGGAGTAAGGGTTTGGGAGGTGGATTAGGGTTTCTGCTGGTATTAAGTGATGAGCTCCCCATAGGACTATATATAGAAAGGGCTGCACCACAGCCAGGACAAGGGACCAATGAGCAGGTGTTCAAAGTGTGTCCTGTAAGGTTTATTCCTTACCCATGGAGGGGTGTTTTATGTCTGCCACCTGCATCTGTTCACTCACTAGGCTTAGGTACATAGCCAGCATGAGGGCAAATTGAATCAGAGTAGCTTTTGCAGAATCATGAGCTCAGATTCAGGTGACATTGGAAGAAGTCACTAAGCAAGATTTAGGGCTGATGCTGGCATGTGCCAGTTAACTTTCTTTAGGATTTGGGCTTCCTTGGGTTCTCAGGCTAGAGTTAGGATTAGAGGATTGGAACATAGGATTAAGAAGGTTAGAGAATTGTCTCACTGGCTACCGGTGGGCCAGTATGGGATCTGAGTGACTGCTATCTTGGTAGCTGTCTGCCATTCACCACAGAAGGGCTCTTTTCTTTTTCCACATGAACAGCATAAGTTTTTTGGCCATGAGTGGTGCTGGCTTTGGAATCTGAGATTTCTTCTACAGCTGAGGAGAGGAAGTGGGCTATGGTGGCCATCCCTTTGTGGCGTTACCTGCTCCCCTTAGCGATGCTCTCCTGAGCATTGTCCTGTCTGGATCTCACTGCAGCTGACTGGCTCTCACTTTCTGTTTCTGTTGTTGGCAGGCCACAGTCACCTTCTTTGACACTACACCAACAGGCCGGATCCTGAACCGCTTCTCCTCAGACCTATACTGTGTGGATGACAGCCTGCCATTTATCCTCAACATCTTCCTGGCCAACATGTATGGACTCCTGGGCATGCTGGTGATAATCACCTATGGCCTCCCTTGGATTGGTCTGGTCTTACTCCCTCTGGCTGCCCTTTATTTCTCCATCCAGCGCTATTACCGGCGCACATCCCGGGAGGTCAAGCGCCTTTACAGTGTCACCCTGTCTCCCATTTACACTCACTTCTCGGAGACCCTTTCGGGACTGAGCAGCATCAGAGCCATGCGGGCAACGCAGCGGTGAGAGACAGAGCTATTGCTTTATAGACCAGGACTTTCTTGATGTGGGGCTGGTTATAGGGTGGCAGGAATGCCCCTGGTCTGGGGCAGCAGAAATGGAGGTTGAGTGGTGCCAATTTCTGTTGTGCACCTACCAGGTTTGAGTTGAAGAATCAGCTGCTTCTGGAGCAGAACCAGCGCTGCCTCTTTGCCAGCAACACAGCGATGCAGTGGCTGGACATCCGCTTGCAGATGATTGGGGTCGCTGTGGTTACCGCTATTGCAGGAATTGCCATCATCCAGCACCAGAAGCAACTGGGAAATCCAGGTAGGCTGCCAGCGACCTAGGCAATCCAGGTAGGCTGCCCACCCCTAGGCAATGGCCCAGGGGTATCTCCTCTGCTAACTCAGAGCTGCACGTCTTCCTGCACTGGCATAAGATCCAGAGCTCCTGCTCCTGTCCCTCTACAAGTCATTCACACTGTAGTGCTTTAGCTCCTGTCCCTCCTCCTGTGTGTCCCCATCCTTGAATGGGATGCTAGACTGCAGAGTGATGACTTCTCCCTTGTTTCTTTGTCCTGCCACCAGTATCTCAGCTCCTTCCCTCATAGTAACTTTCTTAATAATGCTTTTGTCCTCACAGGACTTGTGGGCCTGGCACTCTCATATGCCCTCTCTGTCACAAACCTGCTCTCAGGTCTTATTTCTAGCTTCACGCTCACAGAGACCATGATGGTAAGTGTGGAGCGGACAGAGGAGTACACCACAGACATCCCCATGGAGCCCCAGGATAAAGTGGTCCAGGTAAAAGCTCAAATATGTTCTCAGGGACTGGCCTATCTTCTGGCTCTGTGCCCTGCACTTGCCTCCTGGGGAGATTACAGGGTTCCAGTGAATGGTTGGAGGACCCTCACCCGCACAAACCGCCTTGATCATTCATCCTTTACCGGTACATCCCTGAGAGGCGGTGTATCTCTGTCAGGAGCTGATGAAGGTTGGAATGATGGGAAAGGGTAGGAGAGCAGAACAGGTGCTAGGTCCAAGCTGTGAGAGGAAAAACAAGCTTAGAAGGGGGCTGGAGTTGGAGCTGGGCTGTGCATTGGGTCTGCTCAGGAGCCAAGCAACCATTTGAAGGGATGGATGGGGAGGTGAGGCTGAAGACAACAGCGGGTCATGGTCATACCATCTCATCCATGTGTTCCTCTTAGGTTGCTGCTGACTGGCCAAGCCAGGGGCTTGTGGAGTTCCAGCAAGTGGTCCTAGCCTACCGAGCAGGCTTGCCTAATGCACTTGATGGTGTGAGCTTCTCTGTTTACCCTGGAGAGAAGGTGGGGATTGTGGGTCGCACAGGATCTGGAAAATCGACCCTTTTCTTGGCCCTTTTCCGCATGCTGGAGCTGAAATCAGGACGGATTCTCCTGGATGGTGTTGACAGCCAGCTGGTGGACTTGGAGGAGCTGAGGTATGGAGGGCTGAGCTGAGTGGAGGGTAGCTGGTGGGACCTGGAGGCTGTCAGTGGTTGGATGCCAAAGGGAAGAATAAGGAGCAAATGATTTACTGTCATGGCACCCTATTGTCTGATTGTGGCAGCTTTTTATTGCAGAGCTTTGTGGTCTCTTAACAGCTGTGCTAAGGAAACGAGGCTGAGTATGTGACCCATGTCTCTGTGCCTCTAAGACAGGCAACAAGCCAAGACACTGCACCCCAGGAAAAAAAAATAATAGGTCTTTGCTTGTCAGCAAAGCCCACCCCATGAACACTCAGCTGTCGTTTGATTGTAGGTCTAGGCTGGCCATCATCCCCCAGGATCCATTTTTGTTCAGTGGCTCAATCCGAGAGAACCTGGACCCCCAGGGAAAATGGACAGATGCTGAACTCCTTGAGGTGCTAGAGCAGTGCCACCTGAGGGATGCTGTTACTCAGATGGGTGAGTCTGAACCCAGTGAGAAGCAGCTGGTGAGCCCTGGTACTGGGAGAGGGGAGAAGGCCTCAATTCAGTCTAAGTGCTGAGGAAAAGAGGCCAGGTGGGTGCAGCAGGGAATTGGTTAGGTGAGGCCACACTAGGACCAGGGTGGGAACAGTGGGACCTGGTGGCATTCCCTGTGATTTAGTGGCAAGGGACTGGCAGGCAATGATTGGGTGGCACGATCTTGCTGATGAGGCCAGGCCCCAGTGGATTTTAGAGCAGAGCCTGAGACATAAGCCAGCCCCTGGTTCTAGGGGAGCCTGGCATCTCTGTGCCAGATGTTGCATGTGTCCAAGTGTAAAGGCTCTGGTTCCCAGAGTCTGGGCTGAGCAGGATTGGGATTTTGAGTACTACTGGGAAACCCCCAGACTGAGGGAGCCATCTGGGGCCTTGTGCAGAGCCTGATGGGGTGACTGCTGAGCTTAACCCCTGCAGGTGGATTAGACAGCGAACTGGGAGAGAGGGGCAGGAGTCTCTCCCTAGGACAGCGGCAGCTGGTGTGCCTGGCAAGAGCCCTCCTGACGCAGGCCAAGGTGAGTGCCCTGCCTCCATTGGAGGGAGGGTGGAGGTGAGCTGCTGATGGCTGTGTGGGGACAGCAGAGTTGGGAGTGTGAACAACACAGACATCCTGTGTTACCTTCTTGGGCTGTCTCGAGGCAGAGATTGGGGTGCTTGGGAGCTCCGTTCACTCTCTGTCACTGGCAGGTGCTGTGTATCGATGAGGCCACAGCCAGCGTGGATCAGAAGATGGACCAGCTGCTGCAACAGACCATCCGCCAGCGCTTTGCTGACAAAACTGTTTTGACTATTGCTCACAGGTATGAGGGAAGCCCTACTCTGTGCCTATATTCATCCTACCACTCACAGGCAGCAGTGGCTGCACCTGCCATGCCTGGGCCTTGAGCTGAGCAGGGAGGTCTGTTTGATGAGGCTTTTCAAGTGCAAGAGGCTCAACCTTGCCTGTTTGTCCTTTCTGCTTTATTAGCCCGTGAGTGCTGGGAACATCTGGATGTGAAATTTTGTACCCAGAAACTGGGGAACAGCAAAGGGCAAAATGCTGCATCCTATAGCAGATGGCTCTTCCTGGGCACTACCTACAGGAACCAGGGGAGTGAATCAGACTGTGGTTCTGCCAGATTACAGCAAGGATCAGTGGAGAACGATCCCACAGAAAGGAGAGGAATGGAGACCGGGGAGTAGCAGGTTTCTTGGCTCAGTAGAGGGCACTACAGGACAGCCAGCGCCAAGGGCTGCAGCCAGCTCCTGGTCAGGGGAGGCAGAACACTGGGTAGTTCTGTCTTCCAAGACCTGATGCTGGCAAGCTAGACACTGACCAAGCAGGACAGGGCAACAGTGCTTGCCCTACAGCTAAGCGATTTAGCATAAGATTAGGGGCCGTAGATGGTTACAGGCAGAGAGTGGAGGACAAAACATGAAAACTGTGAATACTGAGAAGGGACAAGTTAGCATTAGGCAGTGTTACCACTCTTGCCAAGTGTAGGAGAATTTGGAGGGGAGTTACACAGTTGGATGGAGGGTGTTTTCAAAGCACAAAGGTTACCATAAGATTAACAATCAAATGAGCAGGTGGCAGGGGCTGCTGTTTTGCTGCACAGAAGTGGGAGTGATGGATGACAGGCAGAGTGGGCTGGGCCTGGCAAGTGAATCAAGTGGGTCTTGTTAAATACATCAGATAGGAAGAAGGCAGGAGGGGTGTGAAGGGAATGTGGTTCCTACACTAGGAATTTTATGCATAAATAGAGTAGAAAGATAAGGACACTGTGGGTTGAGGTGTGTGTTTGCATTGGGTGAGGTGAGGCCACCTCTGATGGAGGAGTAATTAGGAGAACCATCAGAGAAAGCAGTGGCAGAATGCAAGGAAGCCAGACTGGGTTGAAGATGGCCTCAGCCGCTCTTCCACTGGGATGAAGGGAGATGGGGAGAGCAGTAAGGAGGGAGAGGTGGTGATGGGGTTCTTTCATGACATTCAGCTTCAGGTGAACTGTTAACTGGATGGCCAAAATCCAGGGTGCAAAATGACTCGCTACTTGTCCCTTGCCCCTCTGGGTCACTTCCAGTACTTCAGCCTTGCACTTTTTAGGAGATGAATGTCTAACCAGAGTCCTGAACTCCATAATGCTTGTTACCTGCTCAAATCCTGTACAGTGTCTTCCCTGTGACTTGCAGCTTTGTAGGGCCATAGTTTCACACTGAACAGTGCACGACTGTTGAGGGCGTTCCTCCTGCCCTGTCTTCCCTCCCCTGGGCCAGAGGTTGCTGCCCTGCTATCAGTTTGGGTAGAGCTGGGTGCATACGTGTGCTGCAGGTGCTGTGGTTGGCAGTCTGGCAACTACAAATCCACTGGTGGGGGCAGCATAAGTAAATATGCTGGACTTCTGGGGAACGGCAGTTGATGCCCAAGTCCATTTCTGCTGCCCTCAGGAAGTGGCAGGTGAGGAAATGTAGGGGCCAACAGAAGCAACTCAGTAACTCTTCTGTGGGGACAGAGACATCTTGTGCAACTCCAGACTCAAACATACCCTAAGCTCTCACTCCACAGAGCTTCTCTCTCTGCTCGTAGTGCCCTGCCATGCCCAGCAACTGGAAGGCATCACTATGCTCCCCTAAAAGGTGGTGCGTTTCAGTGTGCAGAGGCTCTCCAGGGAGCTGCACTGCAGCGTGCCCGAGTGCACAGGGAAATGCTCCACAGATTCTGACGTTGGGCATGTCTTGGGCCACCCCTGGACAGCAGGGGAAGCGGTATTTAGGGTTTCTCCTCAGATCCACCAATGTGTGTCCTGTCATTTGTTGTCCACAGGCTGAACACCATCTTGGATTCAGACCGTGTGCTAGTGATGCAAGCTGGGAGAGTGGCAGAGATGGATTCACCTACTCGCCTAAGCCAGAAAGATGGCTCCTTGTTCCAGCACCTTCTGCATAGCGGGCAGCAGTGACGTCACTCCTGAGCTGAGCCCAGGCAGCCCTCCTGGTTCTGTGCCTGGCTTTCCTCTCACCTCAACCACCAGCCCTGTCCCTGCAGGGCCAGGAACTGCTGAGGTGAGGGAAGGGGTAATTCCTGCCTGCAGACAGCAATTATGTGTCCTCAGGGTCAGGAGCATGCCACTGCAGCCTTTCCTTTAGTAGGGAAGATGGGACCTGGTGTTTAGGGCCTTACAGGCCTGCTCCCCTCCAAGTCTCCCCTTTGAGATTACAGAGGGATTTTCTGCTCACAGAAGAATCAGTGACTCCTAGTCTGAGTCTGTCTCACACATGCAGTTTGTGGAATAAAGTGGAAACATTCTTGTGAAGCTCCATTATTAAGGCTCCTGTCCCCTTTTCCCCCCAGACACAGACTTCCTTGTGAGATACTAGAATGGTGCCCTTTCTGCACAAAGGCAAACCCTGCCTGTTCCCTACTACTTTCAGAGGGCATTGACCTTTTAAAGCCCAGAAGGTTACACCCAGGCACCTTGCTGCTTTTCCTCCAGTTTACAGTGGAGACGGCCTTCCCCTGAGGGGCCAAAATGTTATTACATTAAAGGCCTCTAAGGCTGGTTTATTTCAGGACCCCTTTTCCAAGGGAAACTCCATATCCCTCCTCTCCTGCTCCCAGCTGCACAAACCCACAGCTGCTTTCAGGATAAGACTGTTCTGTTGACACCCTTGGACTCAGTCATATCTTCTTCCCTTCTCCCTGACACTCTGAGGGAACACCTAGCTGGTAGGTGTGATTGAGATGGTCCTGAAGACCTTCATAAACCTACAATTCTTACCTGCATTAAAAAAATAAATGTACTAAACCAGATCTCGTTCTCTGTATTGTTGACTGCATTTCAGATAGAGGCACCTAATCTACCTTCCAGCTTCAATACTGGCTCACACCTGTGCCTTCATCTCTGCTTACCCAGTGAAAAAAAGTCATGATCAGAGGTGTACCTGTCTTGAGGCAGGTCCTGTCCCTTCCCCTGAGGCTGTGGGAGTCATCTCCACCCCTGCAGCCAGAGCATGGGGCAAGACAATTCCTGTGCCACAATCTGGGTTTGTGTTCTTGAAGGAAGTGATAGGAGATACTTATTCAGAACAAGTAGCTGAGCAACCTGATCTAACTGGATCTGCTGACAGCAGGAGGTTGGTGTCCAGAGGTCCCTTGCAACCTGAATTATTTTATGATTCTCTGATACACTGGTTCTGGGCTTGTAATTGTTTTATTTGATAAAGGTACATCATCCATCCACGTATTAAAAAAATAATCTCTCCTCTCCCAGGTTTCCTTACTGGCTGAGTGCTCAATCCACTGTCTACCCTCTTCACACCACCCTGAACCTAGCTCTGCAGCCCTGCAGGCCAGTTATTAGGGTTTGGGTTGTCAGGTTTTTTTTTTTTTCCCCCACTGCTTAGCCCTCTGTGCCCATGAGGACACACAGAAAACCCTGGCCCTGGTAGGGAGAGCAGCACAGGCAGGGGCAGACCTAATACAAAGATTAAGTGACCTGGCCATCTACTGCCTCTTAGCCACACTTGAGCAAGGGTGGAGAAGGCAGCATTGTATCTGCTTCCTATGGTTATCCAAGGCTTGGTAGCTTGTCCTCGCATCCACTGTGGGGATCTTAGCCTTTGTCATATCAAGAAAAACTACAATGACTGATTTGAGGTTAGTGCCAGCTCCCTGCCTCGGAGTGACAGGGAGAGGAAAGAAGGATCTGGATATTGTATTGTTCCTGAACCACCCACAGCACATCTCCAGCCTTGTCCATCTCCAGTTTCACCTGTGAGGGCATATGAGAAGGACCAGCTCAGGCCCAGAAGGCCCCAAAGAGGAGCAGGCCATGCTCCTCATCAGCAAATGGAGAGACAGAAGTGCATGCTGGAGAGGGGAAGGAGCTTGGTTGATTGTGGCCCGAGCAAAAAGGACGGCTAGGCAAGAGGGGAGAGAAGACCCTTGGATCATCATGAGGAAAGTACAGAATGTGTTTATAACCCCAAGTCTGACAGCAAGAGCAGGGGGCATCATCCAGGGCAGAGAAAGGGCATGAGTAGAGGAGACCCCAAATGATATCCAGGATCTCTCTGAACTAGCTCATAGAATCAGAAGGCCAGGGAGCAAGAGTGTTTGCTCACTCCCTAGGGACATAGAATTTGAAATGACAGCCTCCAGAAACAGACAGAAGCCACAACCATCCTGAAGGCCCCAGAATAAACATCCCAACACCAGTGGAAACAAGGACAAAGCCCCTTCCAGTAGTCACAGAGAGGAGTTACAAAGGGCCTGGCAGAATCTGGGCTTGCAGAAGGCTGTGCCCTCCTTGGCACTACCCGTCCTGTTTCTGAGAGCTCACGTTGAACGATACCAGCGCTGCGTGGTGTGGGCTGCCGCAAGTGGCGTGTCAGCACTCCCCTGCAGGGCTGGCTCAACGCAGCCTGCTTTCAGATGCCTGTGGGTGCCGGCTGTGCCAGCTGGGCAGGAGACAGCTTAGACGCAGGCGGGGACATCAAACCAGTGCTCGATGCCCAGGGGTTTCATTGACTTGTTCACTGCCCTGGGAACCCTTCCCTGCTGCCCGGCTCATACCAGTGTGGCCCCCCATGGTGCAGTTCAAGGAGTTTGCCAGCATGATGACCTGCCAGGGCCTGGCTCAGAGTCCTCACAGCTCACAGCTCTGTTGTCTTCCTGGGCTCAATAAGGATGGTGTTGAGCATGCCCACCTGACACTCCTGGTCTTGGAGCTTCCTTGCAGCTTGAGAAGGGCTTTGGCACCAGTTCGACCTCTGACGACCCCTCTGCCAGTTCCTCAGCATTAGCAGGACGGTGATGAGGACCAGCACCGCTGTCAGCACCCCAAACACCAGCACTGTCACCAGCTGGGCTTCACTCAGCCCCGAGTCCCTTTGGGTCACCACCTCCTTCACAGAGATTTTCAACAACCCTCCCCCCATCTCTTTCTCGCTGTGGTTCGCCATGTGCCGCCCCGTGACCGCAGTCCTGACAGGCTCCGGCTGCGTCACCGCCAGCATCTCACTGGTGGTACTTCTCATACCCCCACCATTCTCATGGTTTGCAGGGTGGTAGGGGGGAGCCCAGGTGGGCTTGGGGATGTAAATTTCACAGGTTTTGCCAGTGAAACGGTCAGGACACAAGCAGTCATAGTCATTGATGCGGTCGTAGCACTTTGCCCCATTTTTGCACGGCTGGCTGGCACAGTCATTGATGTTGATGGTGCAGAAACGCCCTTCAAAGCCCACCTGGCACTGGCAGGAGAAGCGATTGATCCCGTCATGACAGGTGGCACCATTGGCACAGGGACGCATCAGACAGTCATCCACGTCATCCTCACAGAGAGCCCCCACGAAGCCAGCGAGGCACCGGCAGGTGAAGTTACTGGCAAAGCCATTTTCATCTTGACACTGCCCCCCATTCTTGCATGGAGACCTGCATGGAGAAAGCAAGGACAAGTCATGGCCCTGGAAAGCAAGCAGCTTCCCCTGCCCCAGGGAGGTAAACATACACAGCTGCTTGCATGACCAGCACTGGCTCTCTCCGTGGGGGCAGCTATCTCAAGAAGCCTTGGCAGGAGTTTCTGCCTCCCTGAGTGCGAGGCTGTGGGACCTCCTCAGAGGCTGTGGCTGTGCATGGGCCCACCACTCACCAGGGAAAGCCTTCAACCAAGTGATGTGAAGAGGAAATGTGCCCTTCTGATGCCCCCCAAAGGCATGATGGCTGTCAGCTCATCAAACCTACAGCAGCAAGGGATGGGAATCCATTCAGATCACAACAAAAGCCTTGCCCCAGGGGGACCATGTGTGCACGAAGCTAAACCAAAGACAAATATGGTTTCGGCTTAACCATTTTTAACTCCATTAGCACACAGAAATCCACAAGATAATCAGCCAAACTGTGCCAACTGCTTGTCAGTGTGTGACCCGAAGCTAAACTCACTGCCCTCACTGCCATGTCTCACCCTGCCTTCTCACATGGCCCTGTCTTCATCTCACAGTCTTTCCCGTGGAAGCCTTCTGGACACAGGCAGGAATATTCCCCATCTCGATCGTAGATGCACTGAGCCCCATTCTGGCATGGCGACTGGTGTTCGCAAATGTGTATGTCTGAGGGGAAAGAAAAAGGTGGGAATTAGTGAGAAAAAAGGGGTGATATGGCCAATTCAGTTCAAACACAGCTCATCAAACCCTGTGGGGATGAAGAAGTAGCAGGAGCTTCTCCTGCCTTGCCTCTGAGCACCTGCAGCAATAGAAGTGCAGTGCCTACATGGTGCCTCCCAGCTACAGTCCACAAAATGCCCAGGTTTAGGGGTGCAGAGAAAGCAAATTGTCCTGTGGATCTGCACAGCATGAAAACGCTGTGCATGCCATCTGGCCAGACAGTGCAGACCCCATGGTACAGAGAAGCCTCTGAGGCCAGAGAAGGGGAGTCCATCAGCCACCTGCTAAAGGCAGAAAACTGCAGGGGAAGCAAGAGGTGCTGCCCGGAGCCCAGCCATGGCACAGGAAAGGCAAGGAGTTTATCTGCTCCATTTCTGGACGCTGGCTGGTGTCATGGCAGCTCTTGCCTGCAGCCAGGGAGCACATGCAACCTGACCTCGTCTGCAGGAAGAGGATGGTCCCAGCTGTGGCAGTCAGGCAACACCCCATCTCCCAGGCAGCCCAAGCAGCACCACCCAGGTGGCTTCTGGCTATGCTGGCTCACCCATCCATGCAGGCTGTGCTGGGCTTCTGCCCCCAGCAGCAGAGGCTGGGATGTCCAGCCCATGACTCACCTTTGTCACAGAACTTGCCAGCCCAGCCAGTGTGACAGATGCACTGCCAAGGCTGGTGGCATGTCCCATGGAGACACCCCGGCATACGCACACACTCCTCGCAGTACTCGCCCTCCCAGCCTGGATCACACCTGCAGGAGGACAGGGCATGGTAGTGTAATAAACCCCAAGCAGGTGCTGTGGAAAAGCCAACTGCTTGCTATGCAGGGTTCCTGCAGATACAGTGGCACTGGGAAAGCCTCCCAAAAACCCCCTATGAACCTGCTGGCTGCCTCCTCTAGAGGAGATCAGTACTGGCATCTCATCTTTCCAAGGAAGCAAGCAGACAGAGCAGGAACTAACTCACCCCCTGCAGCCAGGGACAGGAGGGGACAGAAACAGAGCTCAGCAGCTTAGCTTTTAGTGCCCATGTCCCACTGCTCTCCTCCACCCAGTTACTCTGTGTACACCACCGCATTAACTCAGCAATTCCACTGCCTCCCTCATCACACAGCCAGTCTGATGAGCAGAGAAAAGCCCCATCCCTAACGCTGAACTCCCTGAGGGAAAAGGACAAGGGGCCCTTAAGGCCTACGTGTTTCATTGCCCCCCTTGCATTATAATGTGTGGCATTTTTCATCTGAAGTGCACTGTAATCCAGCTGCAAAACCTTGCTTGCTATGGCTAGTGTATGGAATAGACTTAACAGACAGCTCACAAGGGCAGTATGATGGGAAAACCCTTCTGCCTCCAGAAGAGCAGGGCAGTGGCAATGGCTAAGTAAAGCCAAGCTGCACTGCTTCAGTGGCTTCCCTCAGACCTGCCAGCTCCAAGAGGGAAAACAAGTGATAACAATAAGAGAGCTGAGTGGAGGTGGCACCAGCCTCAGCAAAAGCTATATTCACAACAGCACATAATTAAACCTAACAAAACCAACACAATCTAAGTAAGCAAGCAAAGGCATTTGTTTTCATGGCTGGGGCTCATTTGAGCATGATGTGCAATGACCACAGCTTTGCCAGGCTGGTCCAAGGCTGTACTTTCACAGCTGGACTAGCTATTGTCACAGCAGGTTGTTCCAAAGAGATGAAGAAAATGGTTAAAAAATATATATATGTTAATTAGAGGCTTTTAGATGAGAATGGAGGCAATACCATGTGCCTGATAAAGTCTGGGAAAATGCATTCATACCTGGACAGCCATGAGCTTACAGAGCACTGTGGGCACCCCGTACTCCTCAGCACCCACAGTGAGCAGGTGCCATCAACTCTTCCCCTTTTCTAAAAGGGAGATGGCCAACCGAAAATTGCCATGGAGAGGGCCAGGTAAGCAGCCAAGTCTCCCTAGGTTTGGGGTGATTTCAATGGGCTACTGCCAAGCTGCTGGTAAGGCTTCAGCAATTGCTCTGGAAGCCTGAAATCTGGGACAGCAACTCATGCATGCCTCCACCAGGAAGACCTGCAGCTGGGCCACCTGCCATATGGAGAAGTTCAGTGTCTGGCCAGGGCTTTGCAGCACCAAGCTTCCCCAACCATGAAGAGTCACCTAAAGGGCTCAGGGGGAGCAAGCTCTTTGCAGCTGCAACTGGACGCCCAGCAAAGCCAGAGCTGGATGCTCCCTGATGCAGTGGTCAGTGCAGTTATGGTCACTGCCAAGCCACATCTGCTCCATTAGGTCAGAACAAGTGGCCCAGGTGTGGCGTGACACTGGGGGTTGTGCTATGAAAGGTGGCTGAGCATGCTTCAGTCAGGAGAACAGGGTGACAGTGGGTACTCTGTCCCCTTCCAGCACAGGTGTCTGGGTCAGCCTGAAGCAGCCTGCTTCTCCCAGGGCTGCCCTGCAGGATAGGGGCTCTGGGTGGCCCTATAGTGGGACAATACGCAGTGCCTGGGGATGTGGCAGCACAGAGCAGCCACATGCTTTGTTTCCCAGGCTGAAGTGCAGGGTTAGGCTCTGAGCTTTGACTCTGTGGCATCTGGGCACTAGCTGGAGCTGGGATGCCAGGGATCACAAATGCACTTCTGCTGCAGTTGCTCCCAGCCTGCTGGCAAGCCCTTTATGAAAACACTCAGAGATCCCCAGATCCCCACGACAGCCCAGGCTTCTGAGAGGGGACACCTCATGTCCTCTGACATTTATATGTGCTGGCAGCTCTTCTGTTCCATGCTCTCAAGGAAAGCATCCCCATCTCAACCAGTGAGGAAGCCAAGGAAGCTGGCTGACTCCCAAGCCTGGCCTGCTGCCTGATGACTTTCCCCATCATATCTGAGCCTAAAGGCTGCCTCCCATCACCCAGGTATGTCCAGGCTCTCTTAGGCTCCTGTATAGACAAAAAAGGCTCAGCCGAATGACACTGGTCAGTTTTGGGGGATGCTCTGGAATTACTGGAGCAAAGGCTGAAGGGGATCAACAAGAGGTTGAGAGATCAAAATCTCCCACTCCAGAAGGTATCAGGTAAAAAGAGAGCAGTCATTGATTCCAGGTGTGGATGAGCAGAGGAGGAAGCTCTTCAACTCAGGGCAGGGGCATAAGCATAAGGAACACAGCATCAAGGGAAGGAGAGCAGTTATGGTTGGGGCAGCAAGAGTGGAGAGCCAACAAGCTGTACCTGCACTTCCCATCCTGGTCACAGCAGCCGTGGGCAAGATTACAGCGCTCACTGCAGTCATCACCTACAAGGTAGGAGACGGAGCTCAGTTAAGCAGAGACCATAGATGACTCCAGATCCGCCTGTGGTCCTGCTGGCCCACAGCTTTTATTTTTTTCCTTTCTAAGTGCTCAGCCTGCCCTTCCCCAGAACTGTAAGGTGGGGGATATTCCCTTTGATGGCTGGATGTCACATGAGAGATAAGGATTTCACAGTCACCAAGGCAGCAATAACACTGCTTTTATTGAGAAATGGGACCCTGCTGCAAAACTACACAGTTTCTGACCATCTTCCTCTCTCTCTCGGCTGTCTCCCTTCGACGTTGGGCCCTTCTGGACAAGAGCTGGGCTTGCCCGTGCATTAAAGCAACCTGTGTATAGAGCCTAACCCACCTGGGACCTTGGTCCCACAGCTGTACAGCAAGTATGGTAGAAAGCTGAGGAACAGGTACTGTGTGGGGCACAAAGGAACTAAGGATGAAAATGGAAAGAATGTCATCTCCTTATCTCCCAGAACATCCCCAGAGACAGCTATTGGCACTTCTCGCTGTCTGGTTGAGGTCCCTGCACTCTGCCAGGAGCCAGCTGCCAGTACTCCCCCTCCTGCATGGGGAGGCAGGACTGGGCGTTGCATGGGGCCAGGTATCCAGTTCTGTTTATTTATTTAAAGGCCACGCAAACTGTAACTTAGCCATGGTTTTGCCATGCCACTTTTCATCCTCCTCTTGGCACTGGCCTGCTTTCTGCAGCCAGGTGTCCCTTTCACCTCCACCTTCCCCTCTCCCTCATCATCTGCTTGCATCTTAGCCCCATGGGAAGCTGGCTCGCTCTGGCTCCATGAGCAGTAGGGCTAGAGCAAATTCAGGAGGCAAAGGGTTTCTCCAGGAGCCCAGCATAACTCCAGGCCAGGCCCAGGAGATTAACAACCTTACCTGGCTGAGCCCATCCATCCTGGACCAGGGCAGGTTAAAGTCCCCATGCCAAGAGGCATGCTCAAGTCTTCCCCAAGCTGCATGATGGGCTGCCTAGGAAGCGAGCACGGGGAGAAATCCCCCATGCATGTATTTTTGAGCAGTGAGAAGACAGGCCCCTCTGCTCAGGCAGATGGCTTTGGGAATTCATTGGCTTATCCAGAGCAGGGAGAGATCAAACTAATCTTTGGGAAGGGATTTTGTCTCAGGGGATCCAGGATTAGCTATTAGTTTTGGGATCTTCTTTCCCCTTGCTCTGCCTCTCCAAACAGGCTCACTGGTCCAAGGACTCATTCACCCTGAGAAGACAGAGCAGCAGGATGTCTCGCAGCTGCTTTGCTCGGTACTGACACACCCATGGGCACCAGAGAGAGGGTCTCTATAGTTGCCACCACTCACCCCCCAGGTGCTGGATGACTGAGCACCATTATCTGGTTTTCCTGGTCAGACTAGCTCTATTTTTCATCAAAAACTGATGAGACTTCAGCAATGCCAAAGACAGGTTTGGAAAGATGGATATAAAAGAGAACCCACATCTACAGAGACTCACCTTGGGCAAGCTGGTGATGGGCCAAGAGGATCCAAACCAAGGACATGAGCTGAAGACAGAAGCTCCTGAGCATGGTCAGCGTGGCCCCACCGAGATGAACACCTAAAGAGATAAAAAGAGGAAACTCATAAAAATCCCCTGGCTCACACAGCAGCTTCACTTCACACATCCCTTCCTCTCCACTACCTGGGAGTTTTGAGTTGAAGCATCCAGTTCTGTACAGACTTGTCACCGCACTCCTCTCTGTCCTTCCAGACTCCTTCCTCTAAGGCAATGCTGCAGCACTAAGAATCAAAAAGCCTTTTAAAATGTGTGTACAGAAGTGAGTGTGCACACTCAATCCTGCACATATAATAGATCAGGCTGTTACACTGAATTTTAAAGCACCAGCCCCTGATAGATGCTGTCAAGAGAGCAGGAGCCTCCACAAATACAAGCCCAGCCATGGAGATCTTCCTCTTTCCTCCCTAGGTCTGGGGGCTTCAGCTTTGCGATAAGAAAGGTCCCTCCTGTGTGTGTTCGAATGACTAGATGAGCTGAGTCTTTATACAGCAACCAAGCTGCTTTTCAAGTCCTTCAGGAGGGCAAGGAGTTGAGGAGATCTAGCAGATGAGCAGGTGGTAAACAGCAGCCTTATTTCATTTTCCAAGCAAGGGATGAAGCGATAGGCCTGGGCTGCAGCCCCAGGTAGGAAAGGCAAACACGCACCTCTCGCTAGGTGTGATCCTTTTCCTTGGCTGTCCTGCAGAGAGAGCCCTGTCAGCCCAGTGCTCCTGCATCCATCTATTTTCCGACTGCCGACTGCCCCCTTGAAGTAACATTAAATACTTTCCAAAAACGCTTCATTCCCTCCCAGCCTTCTGGGGTTGTTAAAGGAGGAAATTCAAGGGTGATATCATAAATACATTACTATAATGAGATGGGAGGGGTTAAGCAATTCGGCTAAGAGAGTGGTGAAGGTATGGAGCAGACTCCATCCAGCTGCGTGGGTGTGATGGACAGGGGCCATTCCACTTTCATCTTGACTCTTCAGCTTAGGAAGGTTGTGTTGGGTCAGTAGTTGCGTGATAGACTTCTCAGGTGGGACAAAGATCCTCCCACCAACACGTATACATGCATTGCAGGAAGAGGTTTAGGGGTCCCTGCTAAAGCCTTCACCTGCCTGGACCAGCCAAAATAGCCCACAAAAGCAATGATGTTGTTTGAAGCAGCTCCCCAGAAAACAAACCATCACCCACAAAGGATGCACCATTTTTAGAGGGGCTACAGGATGTTACTGTCACTGCCCCAGCCAAATCCCAGCATGGACTGCTCTATCCTCCTTCCTCACAGTTCCCTTGTTGCACTGCTTGCAGGACACTCCTTCGCCTTCTGCCCCAAAATGCTGGGCAATAGCGAACAGTTGTTGCATTTCAGGAGAGGGTGAAGCAATTCCTATGCAACTTCTAAAATAATTTAGGGCTGAACACTCGGTATCCTGTTCCTTGAGGACTATGAGGAGTTCAACCTCCAACCACATGTCATTGCAAAGGTCGTTTCTCCCGTGGCTCCTCACAGCTTCCCCACTTGAGGTGCAGCTTCTCAGACCTCCTGAGTAGCCACCCCACGGGTGCAGCTCCCAGCTCCCACTCAGGGGCAGCCCTGGACCCTGCAAAGCTTCTGGGGCATTCTGAGGGGCAGCCGGTGCCCAAGGAAGGTGTGACCAGCACTCGGGCAGGCCTGCCCTTTGGGCACGGGGTAGGGAGCTCCCCCCCCCCCACTCCTCTGTGGGTATTTTTTAGCAAGT
>JAAGNO010024676.1:4034-29034 GCA_033439905.1 Ceryle rudis
CCCCCCCCCCCCCAATTACTTTCATTTTGGAAGTAGATTTTGAAGTCTCCAGGTCCTCTCTAGAGTAGATTTTTCCCCTCTCCAGTCTGTTCTGGCACCAAGTTGGCTCCCTGTTTTGTGTTTATTGTCTTTTTTTAAGGTAGAAGATACAAATAACAGAGGGCCGTTGAATAAAAATTCTTAATGATAGAAGCAAAGGAAATGATGGTCTGGGCAAAGAGCTGTCCGTCCCTGTTGTCTCCCAGTGGCTCTCTGAGTGGCAGGACCCAAGGTGATTCCTGCTGCATTGTTGTGTGTTCCTGCCCTTCTACCATGGTTGGTGGGCCCCTGGAAGGTGCCATTGCAGTTGGATGTGGAGCCATCTTATAAAGTGAGTAACTGAAATGATTGGATTTAAAGTCACCTTTTCTTTTGTGTCCACTCCACGTTAAGTCCCTCAGGGTTACAGTAGAGTTTCTGATGTTGCCACCTTTGCTGGACTTGCCCTAATATTAAAAATATTTTTGAGGACAAAAGCTGGTGCAGTCACATCTGTTTCCTATCCCAGTCTGGACTGAGGAAATCTGCCAGTTGTCTAGAATACTCATTTAATTGTAGACATACCTTTATCTCAAGTCTGCCTATAACTACATGACAGGAAAATGCAAATCCTTCACTATGCTACAATTTAACAGCAGGACTCACCGAAGCCTTACAATATTTATTAGATCTTTTATTTATTGTCAGTTGCCTCCTTTTAAATATGGCATGGACACACACTGACACCTACACTGTATTTTACTTACAACAGTTGGTGTGGATCATTTTCCTAAACTAGTAAAAAAGGATTTTAAAAGGTGCCTGTCAGCTGTGAAGCTTTTTATTATCCAGTGTCAGCCACTGGAAATTATGTACAAACTAAAGTCAATGGAACAAAAGTTAATTATCTCGTACAGCTATTGTTATTATGTAGGGGAGCCAGGTCTTATTGATTAATGAGTCAGTGCTATGTTTGCTCACAGGAATATTAATATCTTGTGCACAAGAGAAGTCATTAAAATGAGCAAGGAAGACCTTGACTTTAAACTTAAAGCTCACATTGCTCTAGTTATCTGAATGATTTTGTCAGCTATAGCATCATAGTCCTACGTTACTGAAATGAGTAGTTATTGTAAAGATAGTTCACGTAGCCTGTTGTAAATGAAACAAGTCAATACACTTTTCCCATTATGTTCTGCACTGTTTCAATTAGGAGACTTTCAGTGGGCCGAAGAAGAGTTAGGAGGTAGGATAAGACTCTAGTGTGTGAGCCTCAGCCAACCCCTCACAGCATGAGGAGACGGCGTATCAGTGCTGAGCTGCTCGAACATCTGGGTGTAGCAGAAAGATGCAGCAGAGACCGAGAGATATCTCTCCTAAACTCACTGCATGGCATTGCAGACAGCCCGATAACAATTAGCAAGTAGGTATTAAGGCATATTTCATAATCCAAGTCCAACTTGGGAATATTAGAAACTACTTCTAATACTCCCAGAGCTACCAAATTATGCAGGAAAAATCTGCATTACTATTTTATGAAAATGTATGTTATGGCATTATTAATACAATAACATTTTACTGGAAATACAATTACATCTGCTTTTGGATTATGCTAAGACCTGAAACCTAAATAATCGACATGGATCTACAAGGTTGAGGTCCAGCATTCATTTACATGAAGGCTATGTTATATCACTCTGACAGAGTAGATGGACGTTTAAGTGGGAGTATATTTTATTGCATCTAATTTACATACCGTTACTTATCAAGACCAAGTCAAAAGTAGTCCTGGTATAAATGAGAATCAGGTGTCAGGTAACTTAACAGGAAAAAATATCAAAAGGGAATACAATTTAATTATATTAAAATATATGTAGAACTAGGATAAAAGGTTAAAAAATCAAATTATCAGAAATATTAAGCAGTATTTGGGGGATTTTTATGTTTGTTTGTTTTGAATATATTGTAGGTAGTGCCTGTTCCTGTAAAGATTCAGACGTAAGCTTGAATCTACACATTGCATCTCCTTAACTTTAAAGAATTATTCCCATACCTCCTGGTAAGGATATGCTTTGGGGTCTTGCCAGAGTGTATTGATCCTTCTGGAATTAAACCCCACGCTTGGTTATATGGATCTGTGGGACCAAACTTATATCATCTTTCCTGTGAGCCTCTGCCAACCTCAGTGAAGAGTAAAACCTCTCTCTTTCATCAACATAACTCATCTCCAGGACCAACTGTTACCTTATTTGGCTTGTTGTGATGGCAGAATAAGAGGCAAATCTCCAGAAGAGACCGATCAATTAGAAGCTGTCCAGAGGATAACAACAGAAACAGCCAGTGGTCTGGAAAACATAATCTGCTAGGGGAGGTTGAGTGAGTGGCATAATTTAACCTGGAGAAGGAGAGACTGAGGGGGTCTAACGGACTTCAACAAATACGGTAAGGAAGGAATAATCTTGTGATCAAGTCATATAAATAATCTGTTCTCAGGGGTAGATAGACCAAGGGGTAACCAGTTTAAATTGTAGCAAGGAAGATGTCAGTTAAGAATAATCGGAGGTGGGCTGCATAACGAGGTTGAGGGGATTCATCCCCTTTTTCCTTTTGTGTTCCATTGCAACGCTTTTTCTTCATGCCAGTCCTGCAACGGGAGATGCGAATGGGTTGTAGAAGGAATATAGTCTGTCGAGAGTTGCAAGGTGGAGGGAGTTTGGCCTCTTCATACGACTTCTCTCCCTGTTCCAGCAACCTCTTCATCTGGGCCCAGGGTGATGTACAATATTGCTGCTGCTGTGCCACAAGCCTGGATGTGTCTGACCCAGAGAGCCTTGCAGGATACAAGAATTCAGCAATTGGACATGCAGGTGAGAGCAGGAATGATTATTTTAACCATTTGCAGTCTCAGCCAAATGTTGACAGAATTTCAGGTAAAGCAGCAAAGCTACTTCCAGCCAGGAAGATACCTCTCAGTGCAAGAAAACTCTCAGAAGCAGAAGACAACTTCCACTGCATATAGAGGAAAGATGAGAAGATTTTAAAGTAGAAATTACAGAAATCTTCTATAATGGAGCCTAAATTCAGAGTACCTGTGTTCCTTCTGTTCTGGACCATGCCGGCACAGAGAGCTAGCACTTCATCCTGGATGTAGGATGTGCGAGCACCTGTGTGTGTGCACAGCACCCAAGAGAACCCCACTCCTCCTGGGCCCCAGGGCACTACATCAATCCAGGCTGGGCTGGCACCGAGTTCACTAAATGAGACACTCCTCTCACAGGGCAAAATCTGCTCTTAATTAGTCCTGCCCACCTTATTGACGTCAATTTCTTCTAGCATTTCCCTGGCTGTTGATGAGCTGCCATCCAAAGAATTGCAAAACAAGTGTTTCAATGCCAGTCACAATGCCATAAAAAATGACAGCTTCTCCGAGGAGACCTTTAATGTTCTTGAACTGCATTACAGATACGATTTTGATAATCTGATGAATAAATATTTTGGGTCGAATTTAGTCTATTTCTAGCTCTTTTAGTCATGGGTGGGTTTTTGTTCTCACACTGCTAATTTGCAGGGAGAAAAAGAAATCGAGACAGACTTAACGATTTCAATTAAGGATCTTATATTTTTGCATTTTTTTTTAAAAATCCATTGAATTTGCACTGAAATTTTTTAAGGTTAATAGATTACCTCTGAGCCCCAAGGAAATCAAGCTTCCTGTGCCTGCCTGTCATTTACTGGAGTGGTTACTTATCTGTCAATATTTCTTCCTTTTTTTC
Organism: Ceryle rudis; assembly: GCA_033439905.1. NCBI lineage: Eukaryota > Metazoa > Chordata > Aves > Coraciiformes > Cerylidae > Ceryle > Ceryle rudis. The sequence continues at coordinate 7,826 of JAAGNO010024676.1, forward strand.
AAGTCCCAGGCCTACTTGATCTTGTCCATTTGGCACTGCTGGAGGAATAACAAGTTTCTTCCCGTCATGCACCATTCTGGGATACATCATGACAGAGAAATCTCAAAGCCCAGGTCAATTATAACAGAAGATGTGTAGCACCTCTGCCCCCACAGCGTCTTCTGGGGATCCACTTGGCAAAATGATATAAAACTATTTCCGAAGACTTCCCGTGATCTGGCGCTACTTAGAACTAAGGCACTGGCAAAATGTAAGCAAATATGTATATCCACCAGCACTCGCCTTCCCTCTTCTTTGTCAGAGTCCACTAACATTCTGTGTGTGGTGGGGAGGGGGCTGAGGCTGGCAGATTCCTCACCGTACAGTAATTACTTTTTAATTAGAATTCATTGAATACAGATGGATACCTTCCGTACTTTCTCCCACTGATGATTTTAATATTCCCCTGTCAGGTATTATGAGGCAGAAGCTGACAGTGAGTTACATGAAGTAATCCTGTAGCTGGTAGCAACTTACATAAAGTAACCAACTTATCCATTTGTCTTAGATAAAATATGATCTCCGTCCTCACTTTTTCTGTGGAGTCTGTCACCGGCGTGTTGATGTAGTGTTTGTTTACCCTCGTTCCTGCAGGAGAAAATATCATAGTTCATGTATCAAATTACTGTACCTGACTGCAGCATTTTTATTTAAAATAACGTACGGTGATATATTTTCATAGTGTCGTTGATGTATTTTCGGGAGTTCTAATTTTTACAAGTGTATAATCTGAATATCATTTATCTGAGTGTGCAGTTGTAAAATCTATGGTAATATCTGATCTCATTATAAAAATCAGCACTTTAGAACGGAATAGAGTAACTAAATCTGAAACTGACTGGATATTTGCGGTATTTTGATAGAAATAAGAAAGAATTTCAGTTTTTTTCTTCTTGCTGCAGGGCCTCTAAACACAATCTGACATGTGATGTATTTTTGAAGTCAAAGTTAATAATTCTCTTTACATAAAAAATAAATACCCCCTATTGAATACACGCTCTAAAATTAGAATTGCATATTTCTGAGTAATATACCTAAGGAAAGTGATTTATTCTAATGCAATAATGGCATAGATTTACAAAGCTTGAGTGATACAATGTTTCTCGTTATGGTTGTAAAATATTTGTTGCCACTGTGGGATTTTCTAGATCATTATTTTAAAAAAGGAAAAACCCACTTTGACAGATGAACTGGGGCCATTCTGAGCAAATCACAGATACTTCATATAACAAGGCCTCCAAAGAGGGGAGCACAGACTTATTACTATGGCAACCCAGATCAAAACACTATTTTAGTGGAGAGTTTCCAGTTTTACAATGCAATGATGATTGTTTATAGTACCATTGAAACCAGATCCAGCAAAGGTTCAAGAAATGAGCTGACAAGAGGAAAATCATTATAGATAAACTGGGGATACTTGAATGACATATTGTGGAATCTGCTATTATGTGATCAAATGATGAAATTGTTACACAAACATAGATAAATAATGGTAGATGATGCAGTCTGATGGAGCATATTTTGTTAGTTGTGTTATATTGTGTATCTGGGAGATAATTATTGGTTTAAAGTTTAAAAAAATACAAAAAAAAAAAAAAGATTTGGTAAGAGAAATTACTTAACTTTGAAAAAAACCTGTCTATTAATTCTTCCTAATAGTTTATAAGATTTAAGTTTTAAAAATGCTTTTCTTCCCAATTATTTAGCAACACCTACATAATAACAAACCTAACTTACACCTGGCATTTAGACAGCACCTCCAGGGGGATGCTTTTTATCTGAAAGTGCATCAGATGGCGCATGGGCTGGATAATACATGCTTAATCCCATAATAACTTTGATATCAGCTAATCAGTGCTTAAAGACTGTTAATCCTACAGCAATGAACGTCTTCAAACGTCTCTCATATCTGCAGTGGCAGGACAGGGGGATTTTTTTTTTTTGTGGCAATAGCCTAGGAGCAGCTCTGGGCTCCCTCCAGCTGGTTTCTGCCTTGTATCTGCTGGCCAGGGAAGCGAGTTGTTTATTAACCTCCCTCCTTGCTGTAATGGTCCTACTGGTTTCAGTGTAGGAGCCACAGGAGTCTAGGGAAACTGATGTATTTCCTGGTTAGGATTATTTCTCAACACAAGAGCCATGGATGAGGTTGCTGGTTTTGGCTTCCTGCCAGGTTCATCCGTCACCTCAAGATCTTGAGCAAATCATGACCATTCCCCTTACCAAGCTTCTTGCTAGCCCCACTTCTCCTTAACTTTATCATGTTAATGCAGAAAAACCTGAGCTCGCCTGTCTATGTAACCAGGGCAGTGTGGTTTAATCCTCTGTTCCCACAGCATGAGCAGAGAAAGCTCCTAGTAACTTCTCTAGAGGCTGCAGAAGAAGCCCCTGTGCTGGCAGAGGAGAAACAGGTAAGTTCCTGGTCTCAGAAGCAAAGCTGAAAAGAAGAAATGTGGATGAAGACTGACACCAGCAAATTTCCTGTACCTGGAAAAAGTCTGGTGGTGCCTGAGCACGCCCCAGGCACAGGTGTCCCACTGCAGGAAGAAGCTTGCTTTGGTGTTTTTCTCAGTGGGACTGCCTCATGGGACCACCAGATAGTGGCAGGGCCCCAGGGCCACCTGGGACATGGTCTTACCTTCCTAAAATAGTGTTCTCTGTGGGATCCTCAAGGTGAAAGTGTCGGTGAGCTCAGGGCAGTTTTATTCCCTGAAAGAAATAAGAGATTTACTTTAAACATTGGACCGAAAGTACAAAGCAGATGAAATGTTTTCAGAAGGGTGATTTACTGTGTAGTTTGTATATTATTGTGGGTGGAGAGAATTTGGCTCTTCATGGAAGTCTGAAGCAAAATTTTGCCTTACATTTGGTATTTCAGATGATGCAGGGAAAGCATTTTTCTGGTGTAGTCATACTTGGACCAGAATACAAAACATGTCCTTTAGTAAACTGTGAAGCTTTAACTTGTTCAAATGACACTTACCCAACAAATCATTTTGAACTTGGAAGCATTAGAGAGGTCACATTTTTACACAGCTGATCTGCTGCTGAACAATCTTTTTTTAGGCATTAAGAACACCCGGGCTTTTTTCAACACCAAATATCATGCCTTATCCGTGAATTACATTTCCCTGAGTTTGTTATGTCCATTTCAAGGGAAATTAAGCCACTCCATTAACATTTGAGACAGGAGCACCCTTCAAAAATCCAATCCAGTAGAGCAGTTGATGATATTTATTGCTCTTCCCTAATGCACTTGTATTTCTCTTTGCCAAGCGAGGACTATTCAGACATCATCATACAAGTATCAGGAGTGTATTCCTTGTCTTAACTCCTAAGAGATGACACTGGCACATACTTAATCATGGAGCAATTACAATCTAAAGGACTTCCCAGAATATAGATTTAGTCCTCACATAAGTATAAGGAAGCAGTGAGCGTTTTCCACTGACTCCAGTATGGCCATACACTCTTGCCTTTTCCATCTAACCTCCAAAACATCTGTCTTCAGCCAAGAAACAGCAACAAAGATGTCAACATCTGTTCTGTGCAGCTAAGTACAGTGCTGATGTTAAAGTTCTCTGAGATCACTGATGTCCTACATTATTAATCAAGAGCCTCAGAAATAATTCTTCCGCTGACAGACTATTTATAAAATAGGTCTCCTGTCTTCAAAGTATCATCAGTGCCCAGTCATATAACATGGAGCACGGATGAAGGCTACTGGGCTGAGTACTGGTGAGGACTCCGCTAGTCATTTGGAGGTCATAAGGGTCTGACAGAAATGGCCAAGGTAACTGCATGTCCCTCATTGCTCCTTGGTTTTGACATGGTTACATTTATTCTGAAATGTCCCCATTTGACATGAGTCTCCAGGAGTTCATGTAACAAAAATGGCAAATAAGGTTTCTTCTCTTTATTCATCTTTGGTACCAGTATTTAGTTCCATTTATCCTGCTTACGTGGTTGCCCTGTGCGGTGGATGTCCTGTGTGGCCCATGGTAGGCAACATCTGAGTTCTGTGGTCACCTGTTTCCTCCATGCTACTTCTGCTAGTGCTTCCCACACCTCCCTCTCCTCTACAGAGGTTATGAGTTATGATGAGGTTAGGGATACTAGAGAAACGATTTCTGTCTTCCTGTGAGAATTCTTGATGGCTGAGATAACCAAAACAGTAGATATGCCAGTCTTCTCATTTAATAAAATTATATACACCAGCACAGACTCCTTTTTACCTTAGGTCTTGTTCAGTCTGACACTTCCGTTCTCTTGGTCTTCAAGCTCTGTATCGTATCACTCTCTGAGGCTCCTGGTGGGTGTGGGATGGTAAAAATGTCCCAAGCCTGAATTTTTGTGTAACAGTTTGAAAATTCTGAGGTGAGCGCATTATTTTGATATTAAATAGATCAAATCTTCAAGGAAACAACCAACCAAACAAACATCCAACACTCCAGTGATGACCATGGCATAAAACCCCTCATAGGCTAGGCAAAGAAGCAATATGAAAATGTTGAATCTGAAAATACGTATATGAGAGAGAAACAGAACAACCCTCTGGTGCAGAAATTTCTCCATTCTCCTCTTGGTAATTTTCTTCATCTCTATCTCTCAACAACCACTTGTAGCAGTCAGAACATCTTTAGCATTTCATCTCCAGCCCACAGAGCAAATCAGACCTTTGTTTAACAGCAGCTTCCAGATAGAAAATAACTCATAAATTTGAAATGCAAAACAGCTCCTAAATTTCAGAGAGCTGCCAAGTGAAAATGCCTCTGTGAGGTGCAACAGTGGCTCGGGGGAAGCCTGTCTCCAAGGAAGGGCAGCACAGAACCAGGCTGGAGTGGATTTCTGCTCTCCATCACTCACATATATGTTAAGAAATAACTGCATAACCTGATCATCTCCATGCTTAGAGGTCAGCACAGCTTTAGTCCTCCCCAGCTCCCCTGCCACAGGATAAAGCCTCTCCATCTATCTCATCTATCAGCTTTGTCTAAGTGCTCCATCCAGCTCTCTGTACTGTTTTTATCAACAAGCACCATCAGGTTAAAAAGTGGATGACTTACTTCCCCAAGTGATCTGAAGAATTCAGTGCCACAGAAACATGTTTAATGCTAGATAACCAGCCACCTTTCCCAAGTGAATTTTTAATGGCTGGGGTTGCCTTCCATAGTGTGCCGACCAGAAGGAGCTGTGATTAAGCCCCACACTCCGTGATTTCCATCCAAATTTTCCGCTCAGCGGTGACAAAATCTTATGTAGTTTTCACTAAACTCTCTTCCAATTTCCCACTGGCTTTTAGTATGTGCAGATAATTCAGAATAAAGCCCCTTGTCACAGTAATATGTATTCTAGCGTAGCACGGAGGAGCTGTTTCACCATGTAAAAGCCATATTGCCAAGCTGTATTATGCTTTACCTGTCACTGTGCCAGGAAACATTTAACAGGGAAGGAAAACAAGGAGAGTGCATTTGTTGCCAGCTATTCAATATAGTCCATTTACTATTAAACTCTGGAAAGGTGCTGGAGTTTAAATGCACCCTGATTTTCTTCTGTTACTAGTAGCAAAAAGGTTCTGCATCACTGACCTACTGTTCAGTGCCACTAATTTGGACCTGGACTATTTCATTAGGTCTCTATGGTTCACTGGTCTTTTCTGAGCCTCAAGAGAGTTTTTTCTTTGTTTTCAAATGGTTTATACCACCCTAGAAAGTGATGTCTTGGCCGAGTGACCAGTTTCTGTAAGAAAGGGTGGCCCAGGCTGCCTGAGCCCACTGATCGCCTGAATGGGTGGAGACAAGGCTCAGTTTCATGGCCAAACTAGGCACAACCTCTTAGGTACAAGTGTCTTGCCATTGTAATGTGTTCATCACCCTGCCAGCCTAAAGCCCTGAGATTCCTATCAACAAGTTGTGCCTCTGAACAGGACTAACACTTACCAAGAAAGAAAATAAAGGGTAGTCTAACTCTTCCCTTTTGGGGGGATGCCCGACAGTGTCACCCTTCTGTTCTGCTTCCTGCTGCAGGGGCTGTCTGTGCAGTTCACGTGAAGCACTAGTTTGGTGACAGCCGTGGAGCTGGGACTGTAGGACATGTCCTTCCTTTAGGTAAGTGGAAAAAAACCAACAGGCTGCAAGTACATAATCATGGCATTTGGTATATACAGCCTTATCTTCCTTTCTAGAAAGTGGAGTGGCTTCAGTGGAAAGGATCGGACACGTCTCCTGCACAGCCCTGCTCTGGACAGCCCACGGTCTGCTGAAGCACTGACATCTGCCTTTGGGTTCCCACGGGCAGAAGAGGGGACAAACTCATGAGTCCTGCCTTCAAGCAGGAAGATCTGGTAGAAAGCACCACCTGAGAAGTCTTAGTAAGTAACTGTGTATTTAAGCTGGGATGCTATGAGTATTTTTAGTTTGTATGAGTCAATGCTTTTATTATTTGGTTTGGTTTCTATATGATTGCTTTGGGCTGTTGCTGGAGTACTGGCACATACTGCTGCAGTGTGCTTTTAGAGTAAAAATTCAGAGCATGGATGCAGAATAGTGAAGAGTAGCTCACCGAGAGGGTCTCTGCCAGGCTTTGTCTTCCTGAAGCGTGGAGCTATGTGCATCACTTCAAAATGTCCTGGAGTCCTATTTAAGTACTGCTCTGAAACCCAGAGAGACAAATGATTGCTGCAAAACCAAGGTTGATGAGTGTTTTGCTACAGTGTTGTTATAACGTGATCTGCTGTGATCAGGTGTGTTATTCTGTCACTTGAGCACATGTCAGTGTAATACAGTTTGAATCCAGGGCACAAGAGGATAGAGGTGCCCTCCATGTATAGTTGTTTCCATGTAGGAACCTTGAGCTACAAGGAGGAAAACCTGAGCTAGGCAAGATACTGTACGCTGAGCAAGACCCTGTGAGGACCTTATAGTGCTTAAAATATGGGGGAACATTGCAAAGTGTGGCTACACAGCAATTCTGGGCCTCTCTACAGAGGCTTCACTGGGGATCAGGGGAGGATAAGGCTGCTCTGAACCATGCAAACTGTGAGGGAAGGTGGCAAGGCTGGTGCTGATGGCTGTACCAGGGCTCTCCCTTCCCCTGCTGCCCCTAGAAGGCCAGCTGAAGCCACAGATTTCACTGGTCCTTCCTTTAAGTGCTTTGAAAAGACTATTTCAAAGTGGAAACAAAAGGCACAAATAGATGCAATCAGCAGGTCCATCCCCCCAAGTGGTGCTGTCTGGCTGACCTTGGCAGTCATTTTATTGGTCCCATCTTGACTGGCTTCTAAGTCTCCCCACCTGGTGCTCCAGTGCTAATTGGTACAATTAGCCTCTCCCTTTCTGGGCTAATTGCTAATGACTGTCTCACCATCCTCATGGGGACCAGAAGAAACTTGCACAAGGGGGAGGGCTGCAACCACAGAGACACCAAAGGGGAAGCGTGGAGCTGGGATGGGCTGGTTTGCTGCTCTCCATTCCTCTCACGTTCACTCACACAAAGCACATAACTCTTTCTCTGAAAAACATATAACATTTCTCTGGATCATACTACTAATAAAGTAACAGGGCTCTTCAGCACCAGGGAGCCAGTTGCAGGATCTGTAGGGCCCTTCATGGCGTTTGAGCAGTTGGGTTGATAATATGCACAAGGTAAAACTCCTTAGCTGTCTGCCCAAGGTCTTTGTAAGACACATTTTATGCAAACACCTGTCTGGAGAATATTGCTGGAAGTTGCTCAGAGGCTTGTAGTGGTAGAAAAGTTAATATCCAGATTGTTTAAAAGGAGCTGGGAACAAAAGCCCTTTTGCCTCTTCAAAAGAATATTATGATCTCTATACAAAAAAAAATACATGCTCTTGAAACTGCTCCATGTTTAATATTAATACAAGTATTTGTTTGTGCCTATATTTGAAATGGCTTCAGATGGCAGGTTGTCCTCTGTTGTCCTCAGCAGATAGGGAGCCTTGTTGAGAAGAATCTGATTAGAATTTGAGAACAGATTTATAAAAGAAAATATTGAAATTATCTTCTCATACTGGGGCCTGATGGTATTTCACAGTACCTTTACTTTTTTAAAAAAATTATGTTAATTAGATGTATAAATTACACTGCATCTCGTCACCTGGCATTAATATAACCAGGATCAGCATCTGAAAGCTGACTGAAGGTAATCACCAGACCTGCGATGAAATGCGCAGCATCCCCAGCTCTCAGCAGAGGGCTCAGGGCCGTAAACTGAACTTGGGACTCAGGTGAGATGTGCACACTGATGCCAGGGTAGCTGCAGGGCTTTCGTCACTGTGCGCTCCACTTGCAAAAGCATATTGTTGTTGGGATCTTATGAGGTATAGTAACCTGCCTCCAAACAATGCTAGTTGTATGTGTGGGTACAAGGTGACAATGCATGAGCAGACCTGCCACCAGCAGAGCTCAGCTATTTTCCCTCTAGTGTACGTAACGTTTATGCAGTGAAGTGTCGAGAGTCCACATTTAAAGACAGCTCTATGGCCAGACCCAAGGGAACAAAGAGGAGTAGATAACAATCATCTTCCTATGGGTAAATCGTGTGTTAGCTAACCTGGCTAGTATCCATGGGTGAGGATGGAGGGAGTGTGCTCAGGGAACTGACTTTCCAAATACATGGATCCAGACGAGGGCTGGGGAGCTTTCCTTTGTGTGTGTGTGTAGCTCTTGCCATGTTGACGAGTGAAGCCAGCTGAGCAGAAGAACAGAGTCAGCTCAGTGGAAGATCAAGCTAAACCCGAGTGGCACCAGAGCCAGTGTCATGTACTCTAAGAGCTTTGCTTGCATGGAAATGATTTTGTGTTGGTTTGACCTACAGTATAACACCCTGCCCCATGGCTTAGCTGGGTAAAGGAAGGAGCAGAGTGGGAGTCCCTCACAGGTTGAACTTGTCAGCTTGGAGATCAAACCTCTGTAGACGATGCTATGCAGGATGGTAAATAGGTACTCTGTTATTGTGTAGATACTCAGCGTATCACCTGGCGAGCGAATGGGGAGTTGTTCAGGGCAGAAACAGAGGGTTTGTTGGTTTAAATTCTCAGATAAATGCTGCTGAATGCAAACTCTTTATGTTCAGATAAGAAAAGCTACAGGCATTAGACAAAAAAGACATCTCTGTGAAGTTAATTTTATGGACTGATGCTGAAAGAAAAAATACCCGTGGATGAGGGCAGCATGAAGATACTTGCTGTTGTTGAGACCACATATGTGAATGAATGGGCAGAAGCCAAGCTTTTGTCAAGCCCAATATGTGGCTAGCGTTTTCCAAGAGTTACTGCATTTTCCTAATGAAATGACCTCTGAGATGAGGCAGTGTTTATTTCAAGCTATATAATGTCTTGTACTATCCCAGCTTCTTCAACCTTCCTCAGGTTTGATCTCAGGTTTTCCAGCTGTGTTCATCTTGTAACGTTATTCATATATCCGAACATGGGGTGGATCAAGATATAATTTGCGGATAGACACTGACATTTAGAAAAAAACCTGTCAGATCAGGAAAACATCTGCCATGCACAAAGGTTTAAGGAACTATTCTTATCTCATAAAGTAGATGGATGGATGGTGCAGGGCACTTCACTGGCTTTGCTGTGAACTTTACACTGTGCTGCTTGCATGGGGAAGGCTGTGCGGTGAGGGGGGCAGAGGTTGGCACAAACAACCTGAAGCAAGAGGGAGGTAGGTTGAGCCACTGAAACACTCAGTGCCCTTGAGTAAGTGGCTTGACTTGCTCATTCCTTAGGGTGACCTTGGACAAGGCTCTTAAATTTCTTTTCCTCAGTCAACCCAGCTGGCAAATTTGTTTGGGGGTGAAGAAACAGCAAAATGACATTGAAAAGCAAGCTGTGCCCCCACATTGCCCTTTCCAGGGTAAACAAATCACACCCCAGCATCCCCCCAGCCTGCCATCGGGGGTTTTCAGTGTGTCCTTTGTGGAGCCCCGTGGAAAAGCCTGGATGCAACATGAACCACACAAATGGTATTGTTGCGTATTCAGATATAGCACAATGTTTGTTCATCTCTCAAAACGTGTGTACAGTACTGATCACTGTATTATCTGTGGGCTTTCTGCTAATTAGCAATGCAAATATAGAAAGATTCTTCTCCTTCTTTCCTTTTCCATAGGCAGCCAAAAACGCATTACCTTTTTCCTCTGTTACCTTTTCTGTGACAAAAAAAAATATGCTAGACATAATAAACCAGTGTATTCAGCATCTAGTGGAAAGATAATATTATAAGTGTGAAAGATGGTTTTCCTGAAAAAGGGCAGTCTTATTCATCGGCTAACAGAAGGCATTAGTTTTATAGTTCAGGGTAGAAACAGCCATAATTCTGGTCGTATTGTTTCTTCTGGCAGGGAATAAACTCTCTCTCTCTTTTTTTTTTTATACCTAGAGGTGAGTTTTTACTCTTTCTCTTTGAATTACACTGGTGGTCATCAGAGTGGTGGTGGAACAAGAGTGTGATGTTGCTGGAGTACTTCAGATGTAGTTGCTCAAAGCACTGCCACTATAATTCAAAGTGAAGAGAGTAAAACTTACAGCAGGCGCTCCAAAATGGAGGACACCGAGGTCTTTGTTTACTGTCCTCGTCCTCCTTCCCTTTGGGCAAGAGCCAGCGCCTGACATCTGCGTTGCTAGGTACGTGGAGTTACCGAGCCAATTACACACCGCTGCAGCTCACCAGCCAGCTGCACACACAGGACGAGCACGAGGGAATGGGGAGGAGAGGACCGGGCAAGAAGAGGTGCCCCCGGTGCCATCTGGGGACACTGAGCGTCACTGGCCAGTGCAGGGACTGCTCCCTGCTAATGATAGCTCTCATCAAGACCAGCAGACTGATTTAAGAAATAAAAAGATTTGCAGGCCCCTGGTATAGACAGAGGGTTGCAGGGCTGTAAGCGGTGGTGCTTCACCTCCAAAAAGCTAGCTGGGGTGAAAAGAAGTGAGTTTGTTTCCGTGCCTTTTTCACCCCTAAATTCATTTTGCACCTCCTGCAAAATACTTAAGCAGATTTCTCTTTTTATAAACCTTACCATAGATCACCAAATTGTACTATGCCTATACCCTCTAGCAGGTCGTGTATTTATATGTGATGGGTCAAACTCAGGGATATCAAAATCCAAGGGTTTTGAGAAATCTGAGCATTTACAATGCTGTCGTTTGTAGCTCCCCTTTGCGTTTGTTTCCAGAAAGGATTCTGTGGATGTGTTGTGGCCATTCCCAAATACATTATTATTCCAGAAAATTACTCAATCCTTTTTCTTTATCCACCAGACCAAGTGTGAATGTTCTCCCCATGGAGCTGAATGGGTGCGCTTGGCACTGATATCCCAACATGTAGCAACAGCAACCTGATCATGCACAGAGCTCTTTTGAACAGCTGGACACAGAAGCCCCTTTCTACTAATTTTCTTGAAATGAAACCATACCTAATCGCTGGCCTAAACCATGCTGTGGGACACCCAAGTGAAGTCACGAAAAGTGTTCCTCTACCTTATGCTTCACTCCTGCCTGAGCAGTGAGCAACACCAATTCTGTCCTCAGTGATACCTCCGTAGATGAGTCTATTCCTAACGTAAGAGAATTACCTCTCTGGCCACATATTAACATACTGATCCTTAGGAGCATGTCATCAGCAGTGTGTGTGCATACGCAGAACTTTCTTCCAGTCAGATGTTCCCCTTGGTTTTTTTAAAGGCACTTTATAAGGGAGAAGAAAAACAAACCTTTTCTTTAAGGATTACCTGAATGTCTCTGTAATTTATGGCAGCCCCTTGACACTGAAAGAAATTGCATCACATACACATGAAAAAAAACAACCTAGTGGAAAGAGTGAGATTAGACATAAACTTGCAAGCTCTGCTTATAATGTGGAGCAACAATACATGAACATACTGTTCTTCTGCTGCTACTCTGGAGAAAGAATGAGGGTAAAACGTGTGAGAGAGCCACAGTTAAATTACTCACTATTAGCCCCTACAGTGTGCTTCCAACCTGCGTTGATATATATATACAGAGAGAGTGAGAATGTCACAGTTAAATTTTTTTTACTAGTATAATGAGGAAAGAGACCAACAGAAGAAGTTCCCTTGGCTAATTTTCTAGCCAGCAGCCACTGCAATGTTCCCACTAGGAGAGACTGGAGAAGTGAGAGAGTGATATAATAAATAATGACTGGCTCTGCTGGTAAGGAGAAATTATCACTGTGCTTGGGGGATCTAAGTATGTGCTCACCCAAGATACAGGGAGGGGGAGGGGGCTGGGGACGCTCTGTCATATCTTGAGAAGAACATTCAGCAATGTTTGAATTAAAAAGGATTTCAGCCGCCGCTTTGTCTGCTGAACTGGGGATGGGAAAGGCTGAATGGAGTGGTTCTGGATGAGACGCATGAAAAGATGTCAAAGGAGTTTCCAATCTAAGCTCTTGGTTTAAATCTGCTCCCTAAAATGGAAGTGTAAAGCGAAAATGGGCTCACAGCTGGGTGCAAGGATGTGAAGTTCCACCAACTTCTCCAGGGAGCCGTGGTAGGTTCAGGTACAGCCCGTGGTAGGGTTCTGCCCTCTGGCAGAGAGCTAAGCAGTCTTAGGCCATGGAGAAGTCCCCTCTTGGAGGAGGTCCAAGCAGGGGCCAAGGAGGCTGTGTTCAACTTGAGATCTCACTGTGGTTAAGGTTAAGGCTTTGCTGCTGGGATCCACGAGCTGTTCTTGTGGGGAATAACATGAAAAAATGGTTCAAATCTGGCTTTAATGTCTCCTCAGGCATAAAACTTAGCTACATATTTTAAAATCTGAAAGGCTTTTTTGTTTTGTTTTGTTTTGCTTCAGTGTAGATTAAAAGGGAGAGCAAACCAAGATAAAGTCACATCAGTAGAGCTGAGTGCTATGTGCATGTGCCTGTGTGTTTCTATTCAAAGCCCTCTCTTGCAACGTGGCACTTGCCCCTGCAGGCAGGCACAGTCCTTAGAAACAGAAAGGTGCAGTTCAGAGAAAAGGTCTCTTGCAGGAAGGAAGTGTTAAGGCTTAGCCAAACATAAGTTACTGGTGCCCTGGTGCAGGGCAGCTGGGTAAGATGCAATGATCTGTAATACAGATGATGTCAGTTCAGATGGTCAAATGGTTCTGCCTACCCTTAGGTACTATTAATTAAACTACGTGGAAAAAGCCAGAGGAGTTGTGTTTGTTAAAATCTCTTGACTTTCAATGGTGAAAGAGTGAGATCAGCTATTGTGAGATTTGTGCTATTTTGGCAGAAATTCTCCTTAGAAAGTCCTGGAGAATTTTGGAGCTACCTAACCTGAATTAGATTCTTGGCTTAGGTTTGAATAGCAGACACTAGTTTAAGCGCCATATCTTAACAATGCCTCCTTTTCCACTTCCAAAAATAGTATGCTACTTTCTACATTTTGCCACACATGTTGTTTCATATACATAGAAATAAATAATCTGGGATTTACTGTGATTTAGTTCATTTAAATGAGAGCAACTTCCATTTAAAGAGTTGAATATTCCTCTCCCTAGACTACATTTCAAGCTTTTTTTCACAAAAGAAAACCAGCACCCTTTTTTTTTTCTCTTGTGCTCCAGCATCATGAAAATTTGCGTGGTGAGATGCATTTCTCACCACATACTGACTGCAAATTGTATTTGAAATGGAAAGTATCAATTAAATAAGCCTTTCTGAACTGCCTGGTGACAGCTGCCATCCTTCCGAATGCTGATGACACTTGCAATATCAACAGATTTGGGCCCTTGCACTGGAGATTATAAAACACTTTTGAGTCATTTAAACACTGGTTTAACAAGCAGATTAGGATCATAATTTCAAGCATTAAAGACGGCAGCATTCACCGGGGAAGCCTTTTCTTCAGGAGTGTACTGGTGTTGGTTTTGTTTGATGGTTTCAAACCCCTACACTAGTTAATGGAGGGGCAAAATGACCTCAGTGCACTAGGTCAGGGAGAGGTTGGGCTGATTGCTTAGATAGGCAAAATCATCCTGGCAATCCAGGGATAGTTTGAGGGTCTGAAGACTGAGGAAGATTCCCCTGGAGAAGCCCTTGGCTGGGAGGACAGGGCTGCTCCTCACCAACTTAGCCCCAGCACAAAAGGCATCAGGAGACACGGCTGGATATATGGAAAATCTGGATGTCTTCTAAAATTAAGCTGGTTTCCTTTAGAAAACTCCCATTTGCTTAAGCCAATTTTTCTTTTGAATGACGAAGCTGCCTTTTTTTCCCAGGTTGCAGTTCCTGGGCTGAAGTGAAAGTCCACAGACATGCCAGGGGAGGGAATTCAACTGGGACCCTCGGTGTCCCTGGTAGAGGATGTGCCTGTGGAGCTGCAGGCTATTGCACTGTAGGGTTTTTGACCTGTGGGTTTCTTTTGTTTGCCAATTTTATAAAATCTTGTATTTAGTCCAAATGAAAAGCTGTGGGGTTTTTTTGATTCTTAAAATCTTCCAAGAGCAGGTGGAGGAATCCTTGTTTCCAGAGAAGCTGCAACCTGCAGCGAAGGGAAGGTGTTGTTAGAGCATATGGTACATGAAAAAGGTTGTAAGTTAGCAAAACCAAAAATTCCTCCGCCAGAAATTCCTCCACCTTAACAACATCCCCATTTCTCTAGCACAAACTTTCATTTTCCACAGGCCTTTACCATCCTTGCATGAAAAAAATAATCCCAAGTCGACGTGAGGCACAGTCTGGTTTGCCTGTGCCAACACACACAATGTGCACGATCAGCTCCTGCAAAGTCTCGGGGAAAACATGACCTGGGTATTGCTTTTATGAATAGCAGATGCACTGCATTTTTAATATGAGCACTGTGCCTGATCATGTCTAGTGTACAGTACTTAGGTTAACAATATAAACTAGATGCTGAGAAATACAGCTATTGTAATCTTTTCATTATTTATCCATTTTAATCTCTCTCTATTAGAAGACTATGTATAATTTATTTTTTATTTCTGCAATGAATAATATAACTAAGATCTCTTCATATTTTTTTATTTGAAAATTCTGTTTTAAGGCACTCTGTTGGATAACATTAGCTATATTTTCCTTTTTTTTTTGATAATAAAAGTGAAAGTAATATGCTGAGCTTTTGTACAAGAGTGCATATTAGAATGCCCTTAGAGTGCCTGGCACTGCAGAGATTTGAGAGCTGCTTCAGCTCAGCACTGAAACCTTGGAGTTGTGTGGCCCAGCACCAAAGACCTGAATACTCATGCTAATTTTTTTTTATTTCTATGCTTTTAATATCACTCTCCTCTTTGATCCTATCCAGATTGTGCCCCATAAAACTGTTGCTGTCATCAGAGTCGCTCATTTTGCCAACCCTATTCTGAGGGTCTCCTAAAACAAAATCCCAACACATTTTGTGGTATTACGGATGAAAATAAAGAGGGCTGCCTCCATCAATTTCTTTCTTAAAGAGAAGCCAGTTGAGGGGTAATGCAGAAAGACAAGGACACAAAAATGTCACCCAAGTCTCAGTCCTGGGAGACATACTTCTTGAGTGGCCTCCTCCTGGCAGACCAGCACTAAAATCCAGACTGCCTGGAGGAGGCAGATGCCTGTGATGCCCACTGTGATGAGCTGCCATCAGCCTACACTTTCCAGGAGAGCTTGGCTCTGATTTTAGGTGGCCTGTCTCAGCTCCCCACAAAAGATGGCAAGCAGAAAGCCTGCTCCAAATCTTGTCCTTGAGAGTTCCTCCTCTCTTTTAATGGTTGCCATCATTCCCACAGGTATTTATCCCTCTGGAAAAACACAGCTGAGTAAAACAAATGGGGTAGTCCTGGTCCCATAGATTTACTGAATTAAAGGATTGGTGCAACCTATTAAATATGAGCCTTGTTGTTCTGGGGACACATGATTGCCAAATTTATTTAGGGTACAGTCAGGTTAGCTCCCTGTCTTGCTTGACTGTGAAGAGCTAGTGTTGGTCCATCTTAATTCAGGATTAAAATTCTTCAGGAGATACCAGTTTAACTCCACTGTGATCTCCCTGCTGCCTCCTACCCCATGCCATTCACAGCAGCATCTACAGTAATGGAGAACAGCTGTATAGTTTAAGCAAAAGCCAAGGGGTTAGGACACCAAGAAAGCAACTCTCCTCACGGAAGGGAAGACATTGTGCCCATGGATGTAGGACCCTAGGGTGGTTTTAAATTAGCTGAAGACTCTACTTCTGTGTGAAGTTTGGCTGCAAGAACAGTGTGGTAAAACACATATTACCACTTCCCTACATTATAGTTAATCACTATTTTCTAGAATAGTTAAACTGCCATCCCCTCCCAGAGAATAATTACTGCTATTTAATTGTATTTATAATTTAGTATACACCTGAAAAATATGCTATAAAATATCAGGGGGGTTCCCTTTAATACTGGTGTTCCATTTACAAACTGTCACATTTATAATGCGTCTTTAATCTTCTGTGGTCTGCTAGAATTTTATATTAAAGTCTGCTTTGTGCTTTAAATATTAAAGATTCTGCAGTACTTCAAAAGGTGATAATGCCTGATGCTCTGGTGGTGCTTAAATCTCAACAGCTAAATATATTGAGGAATGTTCGGTGGCCCTGGCTTAATTAAACATGTATGTGTATTTTCAAATGCAATCTTTTTCTGCTTGTTAGGTTTTTGACAAACCTCCAAACAGGTCCAGGTGGAACGAAGCATGTAAACAAGCTTGTGAATGCAAGCTTTAAACACTCAAATTAGCACCTTCTTACAATTAATATGCAAACCCTGGGATCTCTGTTATTGATAATGCCATTTAATATTATTTGCAGCTAAGCCTTATATTCTAGCCTTTTCATTTTTCTAAACCGTGTCCACTTTAATTATGTGGAAATGTACTGTTAGGAACTAGTCATCCAGTGAGACCCTATTTACTATAAGAAACTTATTCTACCCTGCATAACATAGGATAAATTACCAGGCTGTGATAGCATTTCAGTACGCCACTTGCCTTACAGTGTTTAATGGTCTAATTTAGCACATACAGATACATCTGAAACCATCAAGGTATGCACATAGGTTAACACATAGTCTTTTTATTGTTTTCATTGCTTGTTCCCCACCACCACCCACCATGGGTTCATAAATTCACTTACTGCATCTTGTCCTAGACAAGCGCTGTAGAGGAGGCAAACTCTTTCTGGTAGGAACAGGCACGATATCCACTGATGGGGCTTTGCTCAGAGCCAGGGCAGGATGTAAGCCCTTCTCAGCACCCTGCTACCAAGGGATGCATTTATTAGGAGTAGACTTTTATATATATATATATGACTCTAAAATTGTTCTGTCTGCAGCATCAGCTCTTGCACATTTCTAGCAACAGGAAAACTGTTTCAGAAGGGTTTTGTTCTTTCCAAAACAACAGGAAGGCAAAGCTCAGAAGCCCCAAAACATGCAGAGACTGTGCCCCCCAGCTGCTCCACTCATGCAGCTGGTTTCATTGGCAGACCCTCTAATCTGACTACTTTTGCTCAGTTAGAGTAATTGGTGCAGTCAGATATAGTGTGTGTAATTAAGGTCTTACGTTAATGACATGCTGCTTTTGCGACCTTAAATTAGCCTATGTCCAAACGACCTGACCTGTCATTTCTTTTCAAATTTTGCACTTTAAACCGTAGGTTTTCTATTAAATTAAAGTGCTTTGGAAATGCTGCGTATTTAAAAAAACCTAAACGTGTATTAAGATAGACATATTCATACATATGCATATGATACAACACACACGTCAACAAACCAAATAGCTCTGCATGTATGTGGGAGCATTGCCTCCCAACAGACAGAGATTGGCCATAATTTGAACAGGGAAGGAAATACTCCATACACAAAGATATACGGGGAATTATTCCATTTGTTTTAGTGCAAATATGCAGCAATTGTCCGAAGGCATTTGAAATATGGTGAAAATATCTATGAATGCATCCGAGAAATGTTCTTTTATTCTACTGTAATAGGTAAGGTGATGGCAGAAACTGGGGAAGCTGAAATAGAGCTACTGCAGTTTTACAGGTGAGGCAATGTTAGCAGGAAATGACAAGCAGGCTATAGTTATTATAATACCTAGGGCAAAGCAGCAAGCATGCACAGTGATAGACAAATCTAAATTAATGATAGCAAGGGTGGTGTGGCATTTTAATGTAAACTTCCTCTACTACAGGGAAACTTGCAAGAATATTGTAAAATAGATGAAATACCACTCGTTATATGTGATGAGCAAAATGTTTTGTATAGAAAATATAAGTGCAAGCTGTAATACTACAGCTGCCTATTATTAAGGGAACTAACTTTCTTTTCTTTATTTTAGCAGCATCTTAAAAGCCTAATGATGGCTTTTGGCAAACGTAGGACTACTATAATTTTATATCCGTCCAACAAACACCTTGAGAAACCAAACCCCCCATTTTATCTTGTATTTTAGTATTCTGTTCAGGCAGAAGGGGACTGGTTAGCTAGTCGTCATTAAGTCCTTTTGAGTGAAAACTATTTGCTTCCCTGCTGGATTCAGCATGTTTCCTCAGTCTGTACTCGCCACCTATAATTAAAATGTCGTCTTAACAACATCAAGGTGCAGAGAGTAAAATAGTTCACCTCTAGAACTGTATGCTTTGTGGAGCTCCACAACCCCTCAGAAATGGAAGCTTGGAGAAACTGTCTCTGTGATCTTTAATGGATTTTTAAAGATGACAAGAAAGGAAATGGGAAACTAAAGGCATGGAAGACATAAATTCCCTAAAGGTCCATTCTGAAGTAAATCAGAGCAACTGAAAAAGTGAATTCTTTGAGCCCTGGGATATCTCCCAGGTTTTTCAGCTGGACACTAACGGCTTGTCAGGTCCCTGAACACCTCTGCTCTGGGCATGCTTTGACACAGCGAGTCACAGAAAGATGAACAACATCACCTGAAGTGCTGTTTGAGGGGCAGAAAATTGCTCCCATTGCACACTGTGCTGCCTTTACTCTAAATCACATGACTTATTACAACATTCCTTTTAGAAAAGAAGTGCCATTTAGGTATGTTAACTTCTGCAGCTGTAATAGGCATGTTTCCCTCCTTATTTCCACAACAGCTAAATGCAGTCAAAGAAAGAGGTGAAGATCAGGTTTTATAAAATCAAACTCAGATTCTTCTCAGGGCTACAGCTGAATGAGAGCTAAATAACAATAAGCAAGAACAAGAAGCTTAAAAAAGCTCTGCGTTACCCAATATGTGTTATTTATACAAGTCTGTTTCTATAAAGTGGTAGGGAAAAAATAAACCAAAACAGTTTCCCTTCCAAAGACATCTGACTACAGTTGTGCTTTGTAGTTCTCAGTGAATAATACAGGCTGAAGCCAAACACAGTCTAACTCTCTGGAAGAAAAACAAGACTTTATTTTTAAGCAGTTTCATTTATTTATTCAATTTATGAAATCATGCAATGTGTATTTGTCTAGTCAGAATTCAGATATAGGGGTTACAGGCAAAATGACAATGTTAGACTCATGTCTTCATAATGAAAATATTTTAGCATATGCACAAGCACATGAACTATATATATTTGAGTGGGAAGGGGGTTTGTGCAGACCTGGTTCAATCTTTTTGGTATGTGGTGGTCCAATGGCAGATGCACCACCTAGCTTGCTCTTTATACAGTGGTACTGCTGCTGCCATCCCTCTCTGGCTTCTCTTCATGTGCCACCACCTGACCATACATTCCTGCTGCACTGAAGGCCCAGCCCTGCTCCCGAGGCTTTGCTGGGCCCGAAGGACCCAACACATTGTGCTATGTTGGTGAACCAGCAGAACCCATATCTGACAGAGCAGCCACTGCTGTCTGCACAGCAGCTACCAGCCTGCTCACATCGTACCAGGGCTTTAGGCTGAAACATGGGAGGAACTGCCACATTATAGTACTTAATTAATTCTGGCCTTTCTGGATATTCATCCTCACTAAGAAAAAAACCACAAAATCCATTTTAAAAGTTGACCTCCTACCCTGTATTTGTCAGCAATCTATTGGTAATCAGTATCTTGAGTTCCAAGCTTTGCAGAAACTTTAATTCCCACCTTTTATATTTTTATGTGCAATATATACAGTGCACTTACCTATCCTCAGGGGGAAAAAAAATCCTTATATAGAGTGAAAAGAGGAACATTAGTAAAGATAGGGGTGAGTATTGCAGAAGATATGATATGTATACTGGAGCAGTACCTATAGACTGCACTGTTTGGGAAGTGGCTTTCATCTCCAGTGTGGCTGGGTCCATGGAAAACGTTGCACTTTCCCATTCAGTCACAATTTTACCCAACAGCCATAAATAACACCAGTCAGGTATGGGAAAAGGAACCATTTTCTGTGTTCTCCAGCATTGTGAATCATTGATTCTGCTTTTAGTGTGAGCTAAAGCATGCAAGGAAGATGACTTGCTCAAAACCGTTATTATTATAAACCTAATGTTGTGGCTTAGAAATCAGTTGCGAGATGTTATGTACCAGCATTATTTCCTCTGTTTGCATTTCAGTAAAGCTTGTTTTGGAAGGGACAAGGTAGGGTTTTTAAAAATATGACTTTATTGCCAGTGTGGAATGTGGCTGTGAAAGAGGTCAGAGGAACTCAGTGAAGAACGGGAATTGAGTGCTCGCTTGGACTGAAGGCAAGATATGTACTGTAGCCAAATCCTGTGGCAACAGGCACAGCATTTTCCTCCCCCAACAGATAAAAGAAGAATGCCAAGGCCATGGTAACTTTGGGTCGAGTGAAATACAACCTGTAACTTCATAGACGTTAGAACATGTTCCAGCGTAAGCTTGACTTGAGCAAAGCCAGGCCAAACCCACCTCTCTGCTACAGTAGGTTTTGGTTTTATTAGCTCTCTATCATTAAAGGCCTCGGATTAATGAGCACATCTGGAGACCTGTATAGAAGGAAGAAGTGAGAGGGTTATGATCACGTACTACCTGATACCGCGCCGGGGGAATGGCAATAACCATAGTGAGAATTCAGGGTAAATGTCCTAAGAATCTGTCTTAAATCACACACAGCTCTCTTGCTCTTTTTCCTCATTTTACCCTTGTACTTCCAGCCACTTTTCCATGCAGCTCTTTGACTCTTTGTTTTCTGATGCCATTATGTCTAGAAAAAACCCACCCCAAACCAAC
>JAAGNO010024676.1:31534-41044 GCA_033439905.1 Ceryle rudis
GCAAGTCTCACCTTTTTTTCTGGCTGCCAGCAACAGCTATTCACCCTGCTAATTGCAAATCACGCTCTGCTCTTTCAGCTTTGCACACTAGTCATTGACAGCTATAAATATTCAGAATCAGAACCGTCTCAGCCCTGTATCAATGGTACGTGAGGCAAAACACAGCTCTGCTGCATTGGCTCACAAGACCCCTTAGCATTAAGTCCTCCATCACTACTTCTTAAACACTCACAATTAACTTAAATAATTTGAGGTATGTAGGAATTGGACATGTACAGGTAAGAAGGTACCTCTTTTAAATTTTTTTTTTCCATTTCCAGTCATTTTCCTGATCATAACCACACTGTAAAACTGTCACAAAAATACGGCTTCTGCAGTGAGGAGGCACCAGCCTGCTGCAGTGGAAGAGAAGGATGGAGACATTTTAAAAGGTCAGTAATAGACCAGGTTTTACACTTTAACTTCAATTACCCACACACAGGGGAGGCAAAACATTTATCTGGCTTGGCATTGCCTCACTGTGCTTCCCCTTGGCCACGCCATCATCTGGGTGAACCCTTACCAAGCGATCGCAGGAGCATGGCCACACTGAGCACCCGCTCAGCTGGCTGGCCGGGCGCAGAGCTTTTGCACCACGAGTCCCCACCGCTGCTCAGCACGGGGCATCCACCCCAGGCAGCGCCCATGTTAAACCTCAACTGTTAATTTAAAGGCAAGTCCCCTGACTGCAGTAGCCCCACAGGGGTGAGCAGATTTACCAGCTGTCCAGCTTCTCTCATGATTGATCTCTGGGTGTTTGATGTTTGATTTGCTTTTGCTCCCTTTCAGCTGTAAGACTGTTTGTGCCGCCCTCTACCCGTATTCTTCTCTCTTAGTGATGGAATGGATCTTCTCTTTGCAGCCTGCAGTCATAGAATCATAGAATGGTAGGGGTTGGAAGGGACCTCTGGAGACCATCGAGTCCAACCCTCTGCCAGTCAGGATCACCCAGGGCAGGGCACCCAGGAACAGATCCAGGTGGGTCTTGAAAGTCTCCAGAGAAGGAGACTCCACAACCTCTCTGGGCAGCCTGTTCCAGGCTTTGTCACTCTCACAGTGAAGAAGTTTTTCCTCATGTTGAGCTGGAACTTCCTTTATTTCCCTTTGCCACCATTACCTCTTGTCCTATCACAGGGCACCACTGAAAAGAGAGTGGCCCCTTCTACTTGACACCCACCCTTCAGATATTTGTAAACATTCATAAGATCCCTTCTCTGTCTTCTCTTTCCCAGGCTAAACAGCCCCAGGGCTCTCAGCCTTTCCTCGTAAGAGATGTTCCAGTCCCCTCATCATCTTTGTAGCCTCCCTTGGACTCTCACCTGTATTTCCCTGTTTGCCAGTCCTTTCCTGGTTTGCAGATCTGCAGTAATCCCTACCCTCACCTTGTTACCATTTAAGCTGGGAGTAGGGTAACTGCACCTACACTACGAACCAGACTGAAAATAGCCTAAAAGGAAGAGTTTTGAAGTTTGGATACTGTTAGTAGATTTTTCTTTTTTCCATATTAGAGTCATCTAAGGCTTTTGTTTGTAGTTAGGCATTGGGTGAAATCCTTTACCCAGGTCATCTGCTATTGCTCTTGTGGTTCTGCTGTGGTATGTTAATGTGTATCAGCTGAGGGTCTGGTATGTCTGGTCCCATGGGAGGTCTGCTCTCCGTGTTGCAGAGTCTCCCAGGGCTCCTCAGCTGCACAAGGCTGTGTGATATCAAGTGTCTCCCAAGGAATCTGGAAACCAGATAAACGCAGGAAATCCAGAAACTATGAGGTGATGCCAACCCACAGAGAGCAGGGTGTACCTCTTCTGAAGAGCCTGTTGGGTTGTAACTCTGTGTTCATAAGCATTTTCTCCTAAAAAGCTGGGTCTCTTCAGAAAAGTTCTAAAAATTGCTTTCAGAAATGCTTACAATTATAGACCTTAGCTTAAAACCTACATGTTTCTTACAAGCAACTGTGACTAAGGTATCTTTATTCGCTGATCATTGGAGATAAGATGGATACAGCTGGATTAGATGGTGGGGAGTCATTTCCCCATGCTACAAAACTCAGTGGGATCCCCCAAATCTTGTTCTGTACACCAGGAACATGGATCTCCTCTGGGAAAAAGGGGTGGGAGAGAAAGGAGCAGCATGGAGGAGCATTTCCCAGCTAATCTGCTTCCAGCATGAGGAAGGTCAGGGCCAGGTCTCCCAAGCAAGGTGCTGTGGTCTGCAGGACAGTGCCAATGGTGGGTTAGTCCCTGCTGGGCTGTGAAATAGATGATAGCCTCACTCATAATCTCCCTCGGATTTGCCTGGCTAGCTCTCTTTTGGATTTCAGTAATGTATTGTTGTTAATACTGGTGTGCCTCTTTGAGACTTTTCTGATTTTATTCTTGAAGCTGATATCAAAAGATTTGGTATCCGGGGAACCAGCACCGCTTTTCAGACCTACCATCAGCTGAATTACCTAGATAACATTTCTCTCCATCACGGCAAGACATGACAGCAGGATATGGCAGGATGTGCTTCGTGTTTTGGAGGATGAAGATGCTGGATTGTTGTCTTAGTCAGGCCTGCCTATCCCTCGCTGGTCTCCAAAATGAAGCCATTCACTAAAGGCAAACTGTGTCTTAAATATAGCCACTGACAGTACAGAAAGACATCCTTGAGAGATCATCTAAGTATGCCAGATCCTGCCATAGTGCAGGAATTTAGAGAAGGTGGGCTACTTGTTTTTCCCTTACTTTTCTAGGACTCCGTAACATTTTCTGTGTATTACACAAGCCAGTCAGGCTGTTTCTCAGCGAGGAGGAGGGCTGTCACGTAGCTGATTAGCAGGTGGTTTCCTGCTAGCTGCTCTGCTAGCAAAGTGTTCCCATTAGCAGCAACATCACTATGATGGCAATATCTTGCTTGCACTACCCCCAGGAAAACAGGCCAGAGAAAAGTCCTGTAACAGAACTGTAGAGTCCAGGAGTGTAAAAACTAATTGCTCCTTGGCAATGCATCTCAGTCTCTCTTTGGTACCACCGAACACTTTCCTTGGACGGGCTATCTAGTCTTTGGAATTCTGTCCACTTGAGGCCTGGATGGGATAAAAGTACCAAATAACTGTAAAATCCATCAGAAATACTGCAGTGTTGTAGTCTAAGAGTTTGCACAGATCCACAAAGCAACTTTGGTTTTGGACGCTTCCACCCTTCATGGTGGCAGAGTTGCTCTGCTCCAGAAATGGCTCCAGCAGGCATGTGGTGAAGGGCTGGGTGGCACCTTCAGTGGTGGCAACCACAGAAACAATAGCAAGCAGCAGGGCTGCTGCCTGGTGCACATGCAAAGCTTCTCAGAGCAGACTCCATTCAGCCATCCGTAGACGGCCTCTTTCTCTATCTCAAAGAAAGGCAGTGCCGCAGCTTCCTATGAAAAAAGGTTGCTATACATTGGTGTTTGTGTTTCATAGCAGCAGTATGAGACACCCAGATTCCTGGAGCATACCTGCAGATCCAGAAGTAATCCAAAATACGTG
The DNA here is from genome assembly GCA_033439905.1 of Ceryle rudis. Lineage (NCBI taxonomy): Eukaryota > Metazoa > Chordata > Aves > Coraciiformes > Cerylidae > Ceryle > Ceryle rudis. Next base: position 35,076 of record JAAGNO010024676.1, read on the forward strand.
TCTGTTTCTAAACCATCATGCACAGACTCGATGACTTTCCATCTCCAGATGGGCATTACTTACATGGCCAATCATTAAAGGTAAACCATATGGCCATATCTCTTTTTTGTTGTTTTTCTCTCTTATGTCAGTGTCTGGAATACATTTGGAGTAACTGACTGGAAGAGGAGCAGGAGTTGGTCCTTTCCACCTTACAAGCATTTTAGCAGTCAGCAAGCTCTAGGAGGCTGCAGAAAGGCAGATTCTGTACATTTCCTGTGCTGGGTCTCTTTTTGTAATTCCACTGCGTGCTCTCCAGACAGTGCCATTAGAGCATGTAAAATTTAATTTCCATCTCATCAGTGTCAGAAGCTGATCAAAGATTGCCCACAAAAAAAATTATTGTGCTACGGGCTGCATCCAGAACATATGGGCATAGCATTAGTCACCATGGCCTCCACTCTTCCAGTGATTATCATCAAGGAGAAGAGGCATGTCATATAGTTTCAAGGAAGGCACATATTCCCCAATATGTCTCCTAATAGCGAACACTTCTAATTCTAGTACGACGGGAGATGTCAGAAATTGAGTCTTATTTAAATCCATAATGTAAAGAGTTGACCTCATTGTCACCTAAACTGCAGCGCCCGGGGCATGTGTGTTATAAGCCGCTCGCGCGTGCTTTGTCTGGGGGCAGCCCTCCAGTGTGAGCAAACACGGCTCCTGCCTAGGGCGGCGAGGCTGATAGGGTGGCAAGAAACAGCAGGGCTGGGATTTTTCCTCTTCTAATACCAGCTTCTTATTTCTGCCTTAACATACTGAGGAATGACACATTCCTTACACTCCTCGCACCAAGGGGTATTTTCTGTTGGCTAAACAACATAAAGTATGTCATTTTACTTAACCATCTTCGTAATCTCAGATAATGAAGCCACGAGGCAGATATTAAAATTAGCGTTGCTGCCCCGAGTCGACATTTGGGTCCTGGGTAGACTTCTCCCCTGGCTTTGCTCTGCAATGGGAAGAATTCTGATTAAAGTGCAGAAATGCTGCTTACCAGAAAAGGCCAGAGCCTTTACAACATGCTCAGATTGCACCAGCTTCTGAGGAAAGTGTCTGCTGCCCTTCTCCTTAGGGCCCTGGGGGGATCTTGACCATCAGAGGTCAGTTTTTAGCTATTCTCTCATCTTGGCTACTACAAGAGATTGCAACCCGGTGAGGGGATGTTGGTGGCACGTGGGCTGAGAACGACCACTGGAGCCCTGGAAACACAATGAGCCCTGGGGATGAGGGGGGAGGCCCAAAGGTCCCGTCAGGCTCTGTGTTCCATGTAAAACTTATTAGCAGTGGAGGTTTGTTTTGCACTGTTTCCTCTTCTCCAGGGGCAACTGACCTTGGCATGAGGATGGCCCAAAGACCAAGTTACTCTTTGAAGCCCTCAAGGATTTACAAGGCACAGGGGCATCACCTCAAAGTAGCCACTGATCACCAAAAATACTGTGGAGAGGGATTTGCATATCTCAGTCAACTCTGTGAAGGCTGCAGAGATAAGAAGAAAGCATGCTGATTGATGTGCTGCTCATTTAAAAAAGCAATTGTGAGTATAGTGCACATGGATGTGCAGCCTTTCATACCTCCTTGTGTGTTTTCATGCAGACAAGTATCAAAAATTCTGCCTCCTCCTACCATAGCTGGGGTACTGACTTTCACCTTGACTAGGTTTCTTTGTCTATGGACTCCCACAAATTCCCCAGTCCGTCATTTTCATACTGTTTATTAATAATAACCATATGTATAGTAGATAAATATATCATTTTTTCTTGCCTCCCATGAGTGTAAATAGCAGAAAATATATCACTTCCACTCTTACTCTGTTTACATGATGATGAAGTTGAAAGTTTCCATCCTTATGTTTTATACCCCCTGTGATATGTACTTGCTTTGAATTATGCTCTTTCTTTCTTCACTCTTTCAGATGATCTTTCATTAGCTGCTGTGTTCCCCCATCTGCTTGCCCACACAACAGAAGAAACTGAAACAGAAACCTCCTTTGACATTTCCATCAAGAATAAACTTCCCTGTGTGTCTGCCGTTTGCTGACTTCCCACTTGAGTCTGAGTTTGCTCCAAAGAGTAAATAAGGAGCCATTCCCAGAAGCACCAGCTCTCTTTGTGAAAAGCCACTCTACAAGCTAAAGGCAGCTTTCAGATCGTGTCAGTTCATAGTCTTTTTATATAAAAATGAACTTTTTAAAATTTACTGTTATATTGAAGTTAAAAATGAGGTACTTGTCTGGAAGTTGTTAGGAAACATATCTTCTAATTTTATTTATGAAGAAAGATTCTGTGTTATAGAAATGAATTGGATTGTCTTTCTCTCTGTAGTTTATTGGGGTTTTTTTCACTACTGATTTTCAGATTTCCTGGGTCTTGCATGTCACTGTAACAGATTATATCGGTCACAAATGATATGTGAAGATACAGTTCTTCAGGATTTTAGATATGTTTTCTTCTAGAGAATTATGATAGAAATAGGAGTGTCAGAACAAAAAGTTTCCTTCTGTGTCTTTTCAGGAGACTCTTCTTTAGCAAAGCGAGACCAGAAGTAGAGGACGCGGCACACGGGGCGCCTTGCGCTTTAAAACCAAATACGCCTCCTCGAAAGGAGAGATTTGCTTATTTCTGTGCAATGGAGCATCTAAAGCCAGTAGGACAAAGTGAATCAGGTCATGAATGTACAGTTTGGAGCTTATCTTGTTTGTAGCAGTAATTGCATTGCCCAACACTTGCTAAGAAGCCACTGTTTGCAAGGCAAATATTTTGTATCAAGTCATTACTGGGTTTGTTACAAGCTGTGGACACATAATAAAAAATGACTACAGTAATATCTTGATGATAGTCCCTACACCGATCAACTGCAAATGATCTGATTAACAGTCAGCTGCTGATTCCCAGTTTAATTAATCCTGATGGGCTATTGATGCGCTGCAACTGTTTGTCCTAATAATGAGTTTTGAAATTAGACTGCGACAAGCCACTTAGACAGCTGCCAAGGAAAATAATCATTTAGGAAGGCGAGCAATGGAGACAACAGAGGAGGAATGGCTGCTATTTGACAGAAAATTCACATGGCTGTGTCACATGTGTTTTATTTTTACATTTAGAGCACATTAACTGTACCAGTAGTAAGTGGTGACTGCAAGACACATAACTAGCTTTACAATTAGGAATGCTACTTCTCATCAGTATGCAAAAGCTAAACATGAAACATGAAGTGTGTTAATAGCAGAATATATGTAGCTACAGACCATTGAACAATTTAGGTCAGTCCTTTGAAATGTTTAATTAGACTAATATATCTGTTTGCAATTAATAACAGATGTGACAAGCTAATGTGTCCATGTACTGACAAATTAACCTTTGCCCATCAGCTGCTCGGATCTGTGAGAAAAGTGCCATGTTTTGCCTCTGTTCAACTGAACCTAAATAAAATTGCAGGATAATTATAAACATAAATGTTAATAGAATGTGCTTTCCATGGGAAGCAGAAACCAAAGGCGAGTATTTCTCAGCCAGGTCCTCGTACTGTACTTTGTCACGTGACAAAACCTGCAAATTATATTTTTCCGTTTGTCTCGGTGCAATTAGTGTTTGGTTTGACAGATGCTAGCTCGATAGTCCTCATTGCCAATGGACCTGGGACATACCAGAGACCCTAAATTAATAGCCAGGGTAAGAATGCTTCTGTAGCCATTCTGTCTTTGGCTTTATTTGCTGTCTGTGAGCAAATGTGCCCTCAATTTGTGACAAGCCTTATCACTGAAGTGACGTGGCAGACATGTCTGTCAGGACTTGGGTTGAGGCCATCAGCATATTCCAGATAAGTAATGGGAGCATCTCTAACCCCCTGGGCTGGTGGTCTGTTTGCATTTCCAGTATAACCTCTCTCTCTCACTCTCTTCCATTCTTTCTCCCCACCTTCTTATAGATGTATAACATATATACATTTTAAAATTATAGATATCTTATAGATATTGTATATACCTATTATAGGCATCTTTCCCTGCTCTGCATTAGGCTCTGTTAACAAACCTCTGTTATTGACAGGATTTTTTGAGATTGTGTGTGTATATATGTTCACACACATACACATATGCACATAAATGCCTGTGCACGTATGTATACATGTGTGTATACATCTACTCATACATGTCTATTATTTATAGTAAAGGTCCTTCACATAATATTATAATACCAAATTTCTAATTCCATTAAATGATTATTTTCCTCTAGATTTGACCTAAACAGCATCCTTTTCATATTTAAGGTTTGGAAAGTGAGTGGCATGTTTGGATGCTCCATGTCTGCATGCTTACCACCTTTGAAAATCAGCCTCTTTGGGCACATTGATGTTGGCATGTTGGCTTCCTCTAAGTGCTAATGACCGCCAAGGACTAGATACTGACCTAGGCAGGCTCAGTACTGCCAGTCTTGGAAGGCTTGCTCTTCACTTTTGCATACTTGTTTATGTTGATTAGGAATATATTAATAGGTGACATCCCTGGAGGCTGGCTTTGTGCTGAGATGGTGTGAAACCTGTTGTGTGATTCAACATGGCACATTCTGAGTAGCAACCAAACTTGGGACTCTTACTGCAACTCAAGAGATGAGGGTCTCTAGCACTGGTCAGTTTGCAGAAAACTTTCAGCACATACTCTTGATAGGCACTTTTCACTAATACCTGAAGTTTTGATGCCAGGATGACCCCACCTTTGGATTATATTTATAGCATCACATCTGAGATTGACTTGTATCAAATTAGAACTAGCATCAGCATTTGAGGAAAAACTCAAAAAAATAGGGCAACATCAAAACACAAAGGAACTAGCAATTACACATGCTACTGCTCCCTTGGACACCTGCTTTGTGCTGCTCGAATATACACATTAGGACTAGATGTATATCGACAGCCCTTACCGAAATAAGTGTCAAGAGGCAAAAAGCATCATTATCTTTCAGCCATAAAACCACAGTATCCACCTGTTTTCCCTCCTAAAGGCCAGACACTTGCAGCCTGCATATACTACCCCTAAAATGAATGCCACATTGTCATCAGCATTCAGCACCATGGTCGCAGAATAAAGGGAGCCCAGCCAGCCACATGAGAAAGAAGAGATAAAAAGAAAGCAGAAAGCAAAATAAAATGCCTAAAGTCTGTGCTGCAGACTTTTGCCCTCCCTCCATAATCGATTGTCCTCCTGGTTTTCATTCTCTCCAACAAGTGACTGGTGTGCGATATGGGCTGGGCTGCAGATAGACCAGCAACCGCCCAAATACACAGCACAGTCCTGGTCCATGCAGGGGAGAGCAGCAGTGGGAGGCTGTGCAGCTCTTCCACCCAAAGAGCGAGCAGGTGCTGCTCCCGCGGCACAGAGGACTTGTCCTCCTTAGCTCTGACAACCCTTAAGAGAGACCCTTGCCCCCTTTCACTCGCTGGAAATTTTGCTTTGTGGTGAAAGGTTTGTCTGCAAAAGCTGTCAGAGGCAGAGAGCAGCAGGAGCCACGGGGATGCTCCACATGTGGTGGCACCTCTCCCTGCTCCACATTAGGGTCTGTTAGTAAACCCATGTTATTGATGGAATTTATTGGGAGCGAACCCTGGGCAGGCTGGCCATGTGCTGTGCTGGGCAGTGTTAACAGCTACAAGTCACAGGATGTTCCTACCTCTTAAGGCCAAATATTGTGTCCTGTAGCTTGCATCTTAAAGCAAATTTTTATTGAACTGAATTTACTGTCGCACTTGAAACTCTAAATTGGTGTTTTTCAATTTTACCTTGGAATGATTAGTTCTTAGGGTTTTTTTTCTGATCTGGTAGGCACGTTCATCATTCAATTTAAAATAGAAAGGTATCTCGAATCAGTGTCATACTGAAAACTGTCACACCATTTTAACACAAATACAGTGAGCTATAGGGTTTCAGAGCATTGTAA
>JAAGNO010024677.1:0-18563 GCA_033439905.1 Ceryle rudis
GAGGTGTGTTTGTTTTTTGTTTGTTTGTGTGGGTTTTGTTTGGTTGGTTTTTATTTTATTAGAATTTAGAGTTTTGGAGCTATTCCATGCAAGTCCTGCTGATAATCAGCTGGGGATTCCAAATAACTGAATACTGTTAGATGACCACTTTTAGACAGTCTGCAAGTTATCATGGCTAGAGACATGGTCCAGAACCAGCAAGAAGCAGAAATATTCATCTGGCTTGAACAGGAACCTTTGTTCTCACCTACACTGTAGTAACTTCAGTTACTTCACTCTGACTTGCCTTCCTCCTCTGAAAGTACCTGGTGGCAAACCAGTGCCAACAAAACAGCAACCACTGTGAAGGATGCGGTTGCATGGCAGGCAGAAGCTGTCTGCAGGGAGAGGATGCCATCAGTCCACTGCCGAGAGGTCCTGGTATTGGGATGCAGCTCAACAGGACCTGCACAGTGACTGCTAGGGAAAACCTGCCAAGAAGACTTAAGCTGTTCTGCAGAATCAACACCATCATTGAACAAGCAAGCACTACAACGTTGTTTTATGTAGGAGTATCCTGCTTCTTAGTCAGTTATTAGGATTTAAGGGGCTGTCTGGTAGGGTGAAGAAGAAAACAGATTGAACCAGAGCTTGTTTGCTTCCCCCATCACACCTCTGAGTCTAGATTTTAATTCTTACACTTTTATTATCCTATTAACTAAATGGCAATCAGCCCAAAGAATGGATTACGGCAATTCCATAGGCTAGCAGTACATACCACCAGTCTCAGTCTTGAAAAGGAACCAAGTTTTAACTGATTGAGCTGATTTATAATTGTTGCTCTATACTTAATATGATGTTACACTTGGACTGTTAATATTGAAATCCTTAAAGCACAAAGACATTAAAGTCCTTCAGCCAGCAGTGTAACTAGTCTGAGCCAGTAACATGACCATCTCAAGACAAATGTGTGTCATTTTTACAGTTTGGGCCACAAAAAACTTTCCAACCTATCAAGTGGAAAACCTCCAACATTGCAGAGCTTGGTTCTCTGTATTTATGCCCACAGCTGCCCAAGGAACAAGCGCCAGAAATGAAACCTGGCATTGATCTGAAGCTTGCAGATTCATCTACTCCAGCAGAGATCCCTAAACTCTACCTGGAGTGTTACGCTATAGTCAGCAGCACAGTAAGATCTCACTTGGTGCTGGCTCTAAATAGAGCTGTCTTGGGTCTTTTAAGTCACAATATCCATGACTAAGTAAATATTGCATCTCCAATCTAAGTGCCCCAGGCATGATACAAATTAATTCTAGGCATCTTCAAAGCCATAAGAATATTAGACTTATAAACCATCATTACTTGACTTCAAGATCTAGTGCTGCAAGATAAATTCCTGTGACCTCATGCAGCTTTCAGAATTAATTCACTTGTCCTTTTCAGGCTTTCTCCCAGACCAGTTTATATCCTTTCAGTCAGCTCTATACTGGAAAAAGGACTGTTTCCAGAGGAAGGGGGGGTGGGGTGGAATTCAAAAGAAGGCCTTGCAGAAAGGGAGTCCCCTCACTCCTCTGCTCAAAAGGGTTTCCAACTTCCAACTTGCAAGGAGTCCAGAGGTCTCCATCCTCCAAGACACTCAAATTTAACTAGACACAACCTTGAGCAACTTGATCAATGTGGGTCTTCTCCAAGTACATGGCTTAAACTACACTACCTTCATTAGGTATCAAAGCTAAATTATTCTACAATTTTTTTTAAAAGTCCCCTGTTACAAGCAATTTTGTAACTAGCATCTTTTGCTTATGTGCAAGCCTGCTTTGCATTCAGATTAAGCAAAAGCATTACCCGAACTATGGCAACACTCCTTGAACTCTGCCCTACAGCAGAACTGCAAGTCATTTTCTGTTGGGACAATTAGTGGAAATAAGATAAGCTACCACAGCAGACAGCTTCCTTACTAAACCCAGCTAGAAATACAGACTGCACAAAGTCTTGTGAAACAAATGAAGGACTGAAAAAGCAACTTTCGAGGAAGTGAATGTCTTTTGAAAAAAAAACCAAACAAACAAGTTTCTCAGCTGAGACTACAGTAAACATGACTTGTTCACAGTCTGTGAAGTCATCTCAGAAGTTGTGATCTTCACATGGGGAAGCTGTGCCACAACCAGAACTGACCTCTGCATCTAGCTTCTCTAAAAAGTGGTCACCCTCTCCAATCTTGAGATGTTCCCCATTTACAATTTTGGTTTACACATTATATGGAGTAAGAACCCAAAATGCATGTCCTTAATTAGAAACAAAAGAGTGGCCTCAACAGCCTTTTCTTCCGTGCTTGGAAATCAGGAGTAACATTTTATAATGCATAAAGTTCACCTTTGTTATGGATCATTTATGTAGATATGGTAGGAATTTTAAATCCTGGTATTTTGAAGTTTCTAAGTACCACCTCTAATTATTCTCACCTTTCATTAAATAGCTATAGCAACTGGGGAAACAGAAAAGTTAAGTACTCATTAGGGCTTAATCTTCTCCAACAGTGAAAGCTCCACATTGAACTAAGCTCTTCCAATGCCCTTGCACTACATGCAAGCCAAACAAGTATGATATGGAGGTGAGCAAGCAAGCAGTCTAAGGAAATTCCTTGATGAAGTATATACAGTATGTGTTCACAGGCTTACCGTGCCTGCTAAAGACATTAGCAACATCCTCTGTACGGATAATGTGTCTTTAAATCAATTACACAGGCTCCTCTGTGCTTTGAGAGCATACTGCAACCATTTCTTCCAGTGACCTGTAAGCCCAGGTCCACCTTGCATTTTCTCAGGGCTCAGCACATCGCTTGGCCACACGCAGCTGGCTTACCCCGCACTAGCGCGGGCTGTGCTGAGTGCACAGAGCTGGCAGTGGGGTGGCTGTACTCTGGCCAGTTCCATGGATTCCTAAATTGTGACCTGCCAGCCTCCAACAGCAGCATGCTCCAGTCCCATTGCATCTCTGCTTCCCAGCAGTGCTTGCAGTCAGTGCCATGACCTGTACAAGACTCATTCCTCAGCATCCAGCTTACCTGAATACCAGCCGGCTTTCAGCTTCACGCCTGCTCCCTGACAAGACACACCCTGTGGTCAGCTTTCCTGAGGAGCCTCAGGGCAGTTGTTACCTGAGGAAGTCTATGTGATACACCACATACACAGTGGATCCACTAAGCTTTTTGCAAGGTGGGTTTTTTCAGAGGAGGGATGCAATTTCACTGGAGGGTTGGGAGAACACTAACTGAGTGCTGATCTGGGCACAGGCAGGAGGATGGAAAACAATGTTGGAGATTTGGGTTTTTGTTTGGTTTTTTTCTTGCGCACAAGGGGATGGAAAACACTTTCCTCTATGCTTACCAGTGTCTGTTTATTTAAAAAAACCCATAAGATCCCTTTGTGAGACTTATTTTAGTACTTTGGAGATTAAACATTACAATTCAGAGGTTTTTCAGTATTTTTTTACTTTAACTGTATTTGAAATCATTCAGATCCACCAGAGAACTTCAGACCACTACTGCACCCTTCACCCTGTTCTGTCTACTGGTGCATGCTGGGCCACTGGAAAGGATCTCTCATGGGGTGGAACAGGCAACTGTAAGAAGTTCAAAGTCAGTCTTTTCAGTGTGGGTTTGGCAGTGAAAAAAAGTCATACAAGCTTTTAATATGGAAAACAATAAAAAGAATCAAACTACTGGAGCTCAAATAAATTAAATACAGATTAAAATGTCTCTGCCCAACTTCAGTGGACATCCAGAGACAACTTACATCTAGCATCCAGAAGAAAAAGGCATAACATGAAGCGAGTTTAAGCCAGCAGTGTAACAGCCACAGCAACCAACCCAGTTTCTCCAAGAGAAACTAAAAACACCCATGGGGACTGGAAGGAGAAATCAAAAATTTTAAAATTAGGATATGTTATGGTGGGTGGGGAAAAAATGCAAACTGCGGGTGGCTTATAGTCAATTTCCTTAACACTTTTAGTTTGAATACACCTAGGGTGTCTGCTGCCTTAAGAGCCATGCACCAAGTTATGGCTATGAGAAGGTAAACGTGCCAATTCAATGTTCAGAAAAAGTCCCAGGCAGTAAGTGTTAGCGCACATCAGACTCTTGCCAGGAGTGCTCCTGGGGAGCATCTCCACCACGAGCACATGGAGGGCTCCATGCCACCCATACACTGCTGGGCCAGGATTAGCAGCAAGCAAGGATACAACACTGAAGAGTAAGAGCTGCCATTCACAGTGGGTGTTTCAGACTCAGCTGCTCCCTGCCAAGCAGGTCCCTGCTCACAGCTGCAGGACTGTGGCACAGACACCCAGCCGAGCCGCATACAGGAATGCTGTGCCAATTAGAGATCCTTTCTGGAGGAAGGAAAATAAAAGAAGCCTGAATGTTCAGCCTTTGTACAGCAGCAAGTTTCCATGAGTGCTGCTTTGTTTGAGGCATGCGAGCCCCTCGGCAGCTCAGCAGGGCTGCTCGCCAACACGCCACCACTGAGCTCTGACCCTGAAACCCCGGCTCAGCTCATTAACCAGACAAGCCATGGGGCAGGAGGCACCAAACACTCCCTGCTCTCGTAAACCCCTGCACCACACCTGCGGCTCCCCCATGCCCACGTACTGCCGGCAGAGAAGTGGGCTCTGGCCACCCGAGGCCTGCCACAGCATGCCACCATCCATGACATCATTGCCAAAACCACCCTGACAATGGGCCCAGTGAGCACAGCCCCCATCCTGCCCAGCAAAGCACATTCCCCACTGCTGAGCTCATCCTGCCGCCCCTCCAGTGCTGGCCCTGGGAGCAGCCAGGACACTGTGGCTCCTGCTTCGCTCTGACTGGGATGGTGGAAGCACCCTGTGCTGCTGCTGAAGATGGTGGTTGAAATTCAGCACCTTCAATCGCAAATAGCTGCTTTTCAGGGGAGGAATGACAGGAAGCTGGACGGCAGGGTCAGGAACAGGCTTGCAACCCCTTCATGTGTCACCATGAAAAGGCAGCCCAAGTCATTGCAGAATGTTCCTGCTCTGTACTGGTTCAGGGTGACACAGCAGCTCCCCATCCTCCAGGCTGGTATACATGGCAACCTCCAAAAGAGCAGTTGCATCGACTCCACAAGCTTGGGAAAGTCCCTGGAAAGGGCCAGGCAGTGTGGGATTGGGCCATGGGAAGGGCTTTGTACCCATACTGCTGCTCACCCTACACTGTCCCAGGGGCAGCGTTACCAAAGGAGGGAAGCACCAGGAAGCTGTGGAGACAGGGCAACACAAGCTGACAGAATGCTGATTAATCATTCAGAAATGACTTGTGAAGGAAAGTCCCTGCACTGAGGAATAAACATGCCATAAAGTGGATTTCTGATGGGGGGGGGGGAAGTCCTCCCAATTCACAGGAAAAAAGTTCCACTTCAAGACATTAAAATATTATCTGAATGCAAAATTGTCTAACCTTACCGAAAAAAAAATACTTGTCTAGGTGTCTGATAAATTGAAGATTATTTCATGCATACATGCAAACAAAAAAGCACCTCCTCGCAACACATCATGTGCTTACACAACCTGGAAGACAAGCCTTGATTAGCAAGGCTGGACTGATAAAAACAGCTGTAGAGTCCGATTTCTGTGAGCATAGCACAGCAAAGAGTAATAATTGTCCCTAAAGCATGAGAGTGCTGTAACCACCTCTGCAGGATTAAGGTAATCCTCTATCTCAGCAGGTCACTTCAGGTTCCATGAAGGTTAAAAACCTGGCTAGTTCTTGCAAAGACCTCCCAGGGGCAAGAAGCAGAACTGGGTGACAAGTCATGAGCACTGTGTTGTATCTCATATTACTGAAGGAAGGTTATGAAGCTTCAGTGAAGGGGACCAACAGGAAGCTCTATCCTCAGGCAGCAATGTGCCCTGGAGATGGAAAAGGTGCAAGAGTTGTGGCTGCCAGAAAAAAAAAGTTTCAGCAAGATTGCAGGGCAACAAGTAATCCAGAGGTTTCCAAACACCAGAGAGTGACCTCTGCATTAATAAAGAGCATGTTTACTCACACTGGGGGGTAGGTCAAGATAGTTATAAGAAACAGCATGTAAAATGTTGCCGAGATAAATGAGCCCATTCAGATAGGGCTGTCTAACATCTTCTGTGCGGCAGACACCAGGCACGAAAGTTGCAATGGATAGAGTTTCTGAAGCCAAAACCAACACACTGGAAATTATCAGAAGTGATTACTGTTTGGGGAAATCCTTGGCCACAACATACACCAAGATTCAATTTTTCCATCTGAAACCAGAATCACTGTACTGACTGATTCACTGTGCACAAAGCTTTTTGAAGGAAATCCCCATTCATGCAGCCCTGCACAGCTAAACCCGTCTCTACTCCACAGTGCAGCACCAAAGAGCTCAGGATTGGAGCACACTTTGTGGTCTGGGGTAGGCGACATCAGAAAAATACTCTGACAGTTACTTTAGCTATAAAAAGGATTTGTGGTTTGTCTCAGTTTTGATAGTCTGGGATTCTGAGCACCTAAAAGCACAGCTCCACAAAGGGTTTTTTTGAAGCATTTAAGACCAGGCACTCTCTCATAGATGCTCCATAGCCCTCTGTAGCTTAGTGACAAACTTATTCCAGAATTTCGTGGCAAGTCAGCTATCTCTGTCCTATTGTTTCCCTGAGAGACAACAGTAAAGGTGATTAATCTCTAACATGAAATTGCACACACCCCCCCACACACACAACACACAACCTCCCCACTGCAGATAGGAAAATCTCTCACCAATACACGAGCCATTTCAACAATTAATTCTGACATTCAGACACAAGTACACACTAACAAACACCCAGCACACAAAGCAGCTCTACACCCACAAACTATCATCAGGACACATCTTGCCACGCCACTGCAATTCAGCACTGCCTTGATGGTGAAAACTGCCTGAAATCAGCTGTGGTCCTGCCCTCGGAGCTTTGGCCACTGCCACAGCATTGCTAGGTGAGTGCCATCAGGAGGGGGTGACACATCTGCACAAGCCAGGCTGCTCTCTGCAGCCATGCACCAAGCGAGGATGTTTGGGGCAGCTGCACAGTCACTACAAACACGCACACCCACCGAGCAGCCCTGCAGTCCTGGCAGGCACTGCTGCTTTTCCATGACCACTATGAAGATGTCTCAATGCTTTTGTGTGTAAGCCAGCGAGATGTTAATTCTTCACAAGCTTTCACCTCCAGACACCTATACTCCCCCATGGAAACCATGACCATCCCTGTCCAAGAAGAAAGGCCATATTCTTTCTGGAGTATCAAGCCTTAAATAAAAACTATTCAGTGCTGTGCAGCTGCTTCTTGAAGAAGCAGCTTTCCCCTTTCTGGAGAAAGCAGTGAAGTTGTTTGAACATACTTTTGTATACCTGTGCAACCCAGCAGTAAACACACTTCCATCTGCACACAGATTTACGCCCCGTGTGTTTAACATCCCACACAGGACAGCACTGTGTTTATATGTTTCAGCTACAAGCCGCTAACATAAGGAATAGATGCTTGGCTTGAGGCCCAGGTAATCCATCCAACGGTGGCAGCCACTATCAGACAGAGCTCTTTTGAGAAGAGCTTTCATGAGCAGGAGTGCAGTGGTGAATCTACAGAGGCACAGTCTGTATGGGTGGTCTCTGAGCACCTTAAAGAGGACCATATGGGATCAATGGTACAGTCTGAACACATGTTAGCCACAGCTGTGCAACACACACTTATGCAGACCACATCCACTCATCCCACCCAAACTCACTTGCCACACAGCAAAGCTTTGCTTCAGATGTTTGAGTTCTGCATCCCTCCAAGTAGCCTGAGACACCCCTCCCTGGTTTCCACCAGCTGCCACAAACAGGTCAGCCCCAGACTGCAGAGCTGCTCTCCCACATTGTGGGTCCTGCACCATGCACAGGCTCTGCTCAGGAGCCATCCACCTTCTCTTCCCTCTGCAGGCTGCTCCTAGCAAGAGGCAGGAGCAGCTCTGATCATTTGACACTATCAGCCTAATTCAACTTTGTCAGAAGCTGCTTGGCCCTAACAGGCTCTGCCTGCCAACAGTGTTTGAGCTAGCCAGTGCTCAGAGGGACACCACCTTTCCTCTCCAGAGGCTGGACTTCAATATTCCAACTAAAGGCTTCACACAAGTCTTTCCAGACTTCACAAGCTCACAGCTCTCTCCCTAGTCTTCACAGACAGCTCTCCACCACACACATGCTGACCAAGCAGGGTGCAGGCAATCACCCAAATCCTTACCAGCTGCAAGATCTCACTTTTAATCTGCAGTCTCACATTGTTCACATTTGCAAGCCTATTGTGTTTCACATTTTTAACACAACAAAAAAATACAGCACTGGCTCTAGAGGCAATTTTGCTAAAGCAGGAATAGTTGCAGCAACATTGCAAGCTACACTGCTCTGCCTGACCTCCCATACTCCTTCCAGTTACCTACCAGGTTAGGTACAGCATTAGGCCACCTCATCTGTTATCAATTCCTCCATTTCACCATGAAAAATGTTTAGTAACACGGTATTATCTCTGAAGACACAACAAAAGCTTCACATGTGTTTTTCCTACTACTAGATAGGGACTGAGCTGCTCCTTTCAGCTTCTGCATTTGAGGTTGAACATTCTTGTTGTCCAGCTTCAGAAGCCTGAGCTACTTTTCTTACAGGTAGAGTATTAAATCGCTGCATCTTGTTAAAGCCTATGTTTAAGTAATGAAGCTCATTAATTAAGCTTCCTCTGCCTTAAGCAGTGTTTTTAACCAACAGATGCAGCACTTCATGAGAAGTAGTTAATTTTTTTGTCTTGGCAATTAAAAGCCTTTTAAAGTTATATAGTTTTCTTCAGTTATGTATCCGTATCAGAACAGGTATTTCTTTAGTTTTAAACACTGAACTCAGAGCTAGGCTACAAAACTACAGCAAAATTTGAAGTAGTTTTCTTAAAGTTGGGTTTATGCCACTAACTTCAGAGGGCTTCCCTGTCTGAGTCATAGTTGTTCAGCAGAGCTTTCAGCCCAGGAAAGCCCAGATATCCCTGCTATTTCCAGAGCCTGAACCAGCAGCTCCTCCCTGGAGTCTGCAGCTCCTGGTGCTTTCAAGGCAGAGCAAACTGCCTCCATGAGCTGAATCTCACAGAGTAGCTCCAAACTGTTTCCTCTCGCACAACAGTATATTGGGATATATTCAAGTGAGTAACCTGGCAACAATGTGGTTAATTCTCTGTGACAGTCTTTGCAATACCCTTGTCCAGTATTCCCACATACCCCTATCTCTATAACTGCAGATGTCTGCAAGTCATTAGCCTGCTCAGTAATGCTCACTTAGCAGCCACTAATCATCCGGTGTGACAGCACCAAGGGCAGGGCTGAGCAGGTCCTGCTTGACAGCGGCAGGGAGCTTAATACAATTAGGGCTTCTTCACACCTACATTTTGGGTGAGAATCTGAACCACTGGAAGACTACCTCCAGTTTTTCTAACTTTTTTTGATGAAAAACATTATATATAACTGGCTACATTCAAGCTGCACCTGCCTCTGCACAGTTCTGGGAAGCCCCAGGGCACACTGCAGTCCAGGGCCTGGTAGCTTGGTTTTGTGGCTCCTCAAACTGACATCTCACTTGGTCTCTGGAAACTTGATTGAGCTGGCAATCCTCGCTCTTGCTCACTACTCAAGTTAGGTCAGGGAAGTACTAGTAGCACAGGAGCTGGTTTAACACACCACCAACCTCTGTCAGCCAGGGTCTCCTCCCATAGCAGCTGTACTGGACTTGTGGTAAGAGTTACCCTCCTCCCATTGGCCATCTGTAGGTGATGTAGCAGTTCTGTAGTGCAGCTCACACACTACATCCTCTGCTAAGAGTGTCAAATTCACTTTAGCCAGCACTAGATACCATGAGGCTACAAAACCACAAAGCATTATGAGAACACCAAGACAACACCACTACAGAGGGTCCTGTGGTGGTGGTGTAAAAGCACTCACATCTTTGTTCTGACAGCTGCAGTGTCCAGCACTGCTAAGCTTGAACTGTGGCACTGGAAGTCACCACAATTTTTTTCCAGCAGTCAGCTGTCTAGCTCTTCTGTTTCTTCATAGTGGCATTTTTGCCACAAGCCTAAAAGACTTACTAAAAGATATAATCCTTAGAAACAACTAAAGCTATTTCTATTTGAATTCCAATTAGAAAATTAATCTTGTTTGAGGAGTGACATAAGCTATCAGATATTTGCATGCAGCCACATTATCAATCAACAAGCAGAGCAAAGCTGAAACAACACAATTAGCATCCTAAGTCTTCCCACAGACAGTATGTTAAGTCTGCTCAGACACCAACTCTTCCCCCACAGGGCAATTTGATAACAAGCCACGTCTAAGCAAGTGACAACTGCTCAGACCACCACAGTGACTAACAGCAACTCCAGAGCACAGCAGCTCTGCAGGAACTTCCAGGTCTTGGAGCAGGCTCAAATGTGCCTGGGCTTTGGGTTAGTTGGGAAACCAGCAAGTAGCATTACTCTGAGCCTTGCAGAGAGAACAAAACTCCACAGGAATTGACAGTCTAGACATAAAGGTGAACTAATGCTTGATATCTTGCACCATCGATATGACAGTTGGGCACCAACTTTGTTTAGCAAACCAATGTTCCCTATTCTGTAGTGAGACTCAGACACAGCCTAATCCAAGATTTCTGGCTCACACCATAACAGATACAAGGTTACACTGCCAGTGCCCAGCCACAGAGATTCCTCAGACAAATGCCGGACCCTACACACATCCCTCAGCTCAGGCTCTTGCTCCTGCAGTCCAAGCCCAGAGGGATCTGCTGCTATGAGTCACCTTATTAATGAAGGGAGGATCTGCACAAAGGTAAAGGTCACCTGTGAGACAAGACATACTTGTCAGTGTTTTAGGCTTAAGACCTAAACTAGCTCTAAGACCTGGCCTGCCAGTATTTGCCTGTTGGAAGTCCACTAAAACCACACTGTACCCACAGCTACAAGGTTGTTGTGAGAAAAGGGAATGTAAACCAGTTAATTATAGCAATTAAAGTAAGCCCAGATAGTGCACTATTACCTAGCCAGGGGGAACAGTATTTCTTCTTGTGTTTGAATAACCTTCATATCAGAGATGTTTGCTCAGTGCAGCTCTGTACACTATGTCTTCTGCTGCCGGGCTCCAGAGGAGACCTTTCAAAGCTTGTTTACACAACATAACTCACCATTTGCCACCTACAGCTCATTTTAGGCCCACCAGCCATGATGGTGCCCTTTAATATAGCCACAGAAATACAGACACATACATTGTCTCCTCACAAGAGCAGCCACAGACTAATCAAAACCAGTAGGCAACCGCAAGTGCCCAGGGTAGCCTGAAACAGCTGTAGGCTGCAAGCTGCGGAGGAGAGCTGGCTGCCAGCATCCCACCCCCAGGTTTCGCTGGAGCAGCCCCCAAATCCAGACATGCTCACAGCACCTATGCAAGGCACAGGAGCTGGCATTACAGAGCAGCATTTAATAGCTCAGCCCAGAGCTCATCTCACAGACAGACAATATTAAGTGACCCCAGATTTCCACAAAAAAAGTGGGTGGAAATGCATCAGCCATGGGCTAGCAGGAAGGATGGCTCTGCTGCTTTCAGTTATATCTCTGCATCAGAGCAGCAGCACATAGGGCCTGTGGCCAGCACTGCAAACACCTGCACTTCACCCAGGCTTGCAGAAGACAGAAAGAGCCTCCTCAACAGCACACTGAGAGCAGAGGGTGTGCTCATGGCCTCAGCACAGCAACCACACCACACAAGCACCATCTGTAGCAATGCACCCTCTGATAGCATGCACCCAGGCAATGCTGGGACATGGTGCTGTGACAGCCCTTGCCTAATACTTCCCTCATAGTGAGCAGGCTGAGCGGGCATCAGCATGGCAGTCTGTCTGTGCCCACTTCACCCTCAGAAGACCCAGCATTTGGGAGCTGTACTGCCACAAAGCCCAGCCAGCTCATGCTGGAGTAATTCAATGCTGACAAATAAATGTGCCATCATTTATTTACAGCATGCCCTGAAGGAAGGGAGAAGGAGCTGCAGCCCATGATGTCATTGCAGCCCACAGCCATTTTTGTGCTATTACCGGGCAACACTGGCAGAGAGTTCATGCAACCTGCTGCTGCTGTTAGAAGAAAACAGCTTGTCCCTTTGCAAGAAAGATCCCAGTCTGGACATTCAAAGCTCTGCCACTACCATCTTACCAGCCTGATGAGTAAAACTTGCAATATTTTAGTGACCAAGAGAAAACAACTCTGAAATATCAGATGAGTTTATGCTTTAGAGACTGCCTTCAGTATTTACAGGTTCCTTCCCATTAGATTAGCTGTCTACTTCTGCAAGTTCTAAGGAACAGTAGAGGACCATCACCTGACTCAGGAAACATCCCATTAGCAACCAGAGTAGCTGTGTGTGTGACCACTCTTCTCAGACAATTTATTAAAGAGCCATGGCTGCTTTCTTCCAAGAAGGAGGTCCAAACAACCCTAACCCATCACACCAGGGAAGACAGGATTCAGCTGCTCCATCCTCTGCCCACCCCCAGGCAGCTCCAGGGCAGTGTCTGCTGTGTTACTCTGCACAAGGGAAGACGTGCAAGGCAACCCTCACTTCCCCAGGAACTTGGGCAAAGCTTCATTCGCCTGTTGTTTCAAGTGGCCTGGCTTGTTTTCACTAACACAATAAACCCAACCCAGTTTATTCTTACAGTGGTTGTATTACAGTTGCCATGTACCAGCACAGTAGGAACTAGACATTGCATACATCCCACTATGTATGTTAGACTTCAAATGCTTACAGCAATGTAGTGTTTACACAAGGAATTGCAATCTATCAGCTGAATCCAAAGCCCACCATAGCAGATCCACTCCTCAGCATGATATACCAGATGTTATGTAGACACTTCCAAAACCAGGTTAGTTGCAGGAGGGACAAAAACCTGAGGAAAGCTCACAGACATGTTAGAGACCACATCAGAGCCCAGAGAATCGTCTGGTTATGACAGAACATACACTCACTGCAAGACTAAGTACAGGAACTAGGATTTATCTCTTAATGATGACCTGGAAGTGTCTTCCTTGACAGATTACAGAGCACTGGTCCTTCCTCAGGTGGAACACAAGCAGAAATAGAAGCTAAGAAAACTTTTGCCTTGGGGAAGAAAATAAATCTGCATCAATCCCCAGCAGCAAGCCATAGGGAAAAAGCCTCACTCAAGCTTCATTGCATTAATCCAAATCAACAGACAGCACACAGCCCATTGAGGGGATAACCTCAGATCTGGGTTAACTCAACTCTGAACTCGAGGTCAAATTCCCAGGAAGAGCAAGGGTTAACTCTGCTCACCCCACCCAGGCAGCAGTTGCAAGAAGTATCCACCTCTACCACACACACTTCTAACTCAATCAAGACAGAAGAGCACCTAGCACAGGTTTCACACAGTATTTTCTTGAAAACTGCTACTCTCATTTCTCCAAGCCCAGTGTCAAGGCATGTATCTGTTCCCCCATCGCCAGCACGAATTGAGCCTGCAACAAACTAAGCCTTGTGAGCAGTGCCATACTGTGAAGGCGGTGGCACTGACTGCTCAGATCTCCTTACAAAGATGGGCAGTGCCTTCCTTTAGCCATTTCTACACATATTTTGTTTTGGATTCTTCCCCCCATAGTTAACACTCAGCTACACAGCATTTTCTTCCTCCAGCATTGGAACATCTGATTCTTGTTTTCTTTCCAAGTCCAAGCAGATTGCCACAACCCATCCTCATCTACTTCTACCTACCCTGGGTTCCCATCACTACCTTGGTGCACCTGCATGGACATGACTCCCCCTCCCCATGGGTGGGTGCTCTGGAACAGGACACACAGTACAATCAGAGTATACACACAAAAAGCAAGGAAAAAAAACTCACAGGAACCTATCTGTTTCTCTACAGAAAACCTGGCTACCTCACCAAGAGTCTAAGCCTGGCTTGATGCTCTGTAAGCAACAGCCACTGGGATAGGCTTTTCAGGCACACTAGTACCAAGTGCTAACCGAGCCAAACCCCAGGCCACTAAGCTTTGCATCTTCATTATTGTAATGGCATACAGGTCTTGTGCTGTATTCATGAAGCATGTACCATATCAGAC
Organism: Ceryle rudis; assembly: GCA_033439905.1. NCBI lineage: Eukaryota > Metazoa > Chordata > Aves > Coraciiformes > Cerylidae > Ceryle > Ceryle rudis. The sequence goes on from JAAGNO010024677.1 coordinate 14,191, forward strand.
AGTAAAGGAAGGCAGGTACACAGGCAGGTCCACCTAATGCTGGTGACAGAGACCTGACAAGTGTCATAGTTACATCAGAGGTCTGTTAACACCAGCATCACCTGCAATGCACTGTTTCACTATGGTGTGTTTGCTTTACATGTATTAGTGGTCTAAACTTGGCAGGCCCTTGAACAAGTCCCAAACTAGCTGCATATAAAAGTCTGTTTCTGAGGGGCAGAGAGCAAATAGAATTCCTATGCAGCCTGGGGGATTCAGACATCATTGTTTTACTTCCCATCGCTTGGAGCAGACACTGAACAATACTGGCAACACAGAAGCACGGCCACACACGAGGCTCACCATGCTCTTAGATTACAGTTGCAGACTAGGAAAAGAGTTATCCTGACCCATTTAGATTTAAACATCCTCATGTAAGGATGTTTAAGGATGTATGACCTGGAGCCATACAGGACATGGTGTTAGAATATAAAGCAGTTAAGACTTCAGTCCTTCTTGACTAGCTGGCATAGCATTCAGCACCTTAAATGAAAAAGCTGTTTAGCACATTAGTCTAACAGGTCCCAAGTAATTATACTGAAGTTTGATCATTTTAAAAGTTTCCTCTCATATGTAAAAGAATGCAAGAACAGTCTGTGTAAGCTACCTTAAAGTTTCCTGTAACCTGGAGCAAATAGCTCATGCAAAGCCACTTCACCTTTAGACCAGCAGTCCAAGTATTGAAACAGAAGGTCCTGAAGAAACCAACCACCCTCAGAGACTGAACCCACCTCTAGTCTCCAGCAGTGAGGCCCACTGCCAGTCTATCAAAAATAATTTTCAAGGGGAAGGATTAAGTGCCATATTTCCAAGAAGCAGAAACTCACTTCCAAGACACACTGGATATTTTCCAGAAAACCATCCCCAGGGAAGTCACAGGCAAGTGGCAGACAAAATGCAAGTGTATTTTGACTACCTCCTTATGATGTGTTAATAGCACCTGGAGTGACACAGAGAGAGACCCTAAGCGTATACAGGCTGAAAACACATTTTCCTTTTTTTCAGTATCTAGCTCTAGGCAGGACAACACATTTACCAAGTTTTAGAAAATACAAATTTTCCTCTCAAAATTTAACACCTGATTTGTCACCCTTCAGTGTGTGAAACAACAGCCTAGTGAAGAGAGTTGTTTTTCAACCGTTCTCCTAAAATAAGATTTCAAAATGGTGCTCAAATGACTCACAAGTCAAAATACTTTCATCTGCACTACAGAGCGCAGCACAAACATCAAGTACTCTGTCATTAGCCAAAAATCCACCTTATACACACGTTAGGCTTGGTCAGAAAGAAACAGCCTTTCTAGAAGTACTCCTGCAGTAACTGGGACATCCCAAGACCACAAAGGTCCCCACAAGGCAAGTACCAACAGGCCGCGATTATAAACTCATGCTCTCCTCACCCATCTCCCTCCTGTCATGGATAAACTCCCTCCAGACTCTGCAGTGAGACTCAGGACCACCACAAAGACAAGACAAACCTTGAAACTAACCACACAACTGTACCTGAGGGTGGTACTGGATCCCAGTGACACCCTGTGGTTGGGAGGCAAGCCAGATCAGCTTACTTATGTGGTGAAAGCGCAACCCGGCAAAGAGAAACTACACGCTTTCCAGTTCGGTCAATCTGACTGCTGCAGCCTAAGACTGCCATTTTACCAAACAAAAAAGCCAGTGGCTCAGCACCTATCCTGCCTCTGCCAGCAGCGTGGGGCTGTCTGGCAAGCAGCAGCCACAAGGACACTGCCAGCAGGCATCGAACCTGATTTCTCTCTGTATAGGCAAACTTATTTAAACTGGACAAGAACTGAATGCTACTGAAAGAGTTTAGAAGTGCTGTTGTAGCTCAGCAGTGGTAGCTGAGCCATAATACATAGCTTCCAAAATGTTCCTGGAAGTTAAATAATAACTGGAACAGGCACTGCATCCACTTAGCAGAGGTCTGATGGCATTATTAATGCCAAAAATCCAGAAGCCATGGCTGTCACTGGCTGATTTGCTCAGACCTGTCCCTGAACACCCCAGGCCCCTAAAGATCAACCTGGTCATACAAGTTCTCTACCTAAAAGCCTTTACTGGTACATTGCTCCAGACCCCACAATGGCCTCAGTTTTGTTCAGCAGCACAAAAGACAAGGCTAAACACTAGAAAAGAAAGAAAACCCTACATTCTTCAGAACCTGCAGGGAGAAACACACATCAGACAGTGATCCCAGCCAATACTGTGCCTGAAGGACATACTTCAGCCTCTTCATTCAAGTGAGGCACTGCAAGGCTTGCTTTGAATGTCTTCTTTGGAAAGCAAGTTCAGGATGTTTTTTCAGGAGTGGCTCAGTTTATCCAGGACTGCATATAGTAAAGCTCCTGTTCTACTACTTGTCTCTGGTGGCACAGCAGAGATGAAGCTCTAAACCCCTTCATGCAGAGGCTGGGATACAGAAGAGACAGTAGCAGCCATAGCCATTCCATTCTCCCAAAGCTTCAAGAAGTTTTTTTTAGGGGGTTGGAGTTTTTTTGGGGTGTTTGGGTTTTGGTTTTTTTTTTGTGGGGGTGGTTTTGGGGGTTTGTTAGTTTGTTTTGTTTCAATAAACACAACATAAGTAAGCTGCAAAACAGTTAGACAAGTCTTAAATGATTACAGTCACCCTGCAGCTCAGTCTATCCTGGAAGGGAGCTGTGCTGCTGCTGCTGCAGCATTTCTAGAAAGGAATTTGCTGGAAGCAAGGCCTGACTGGACTAACCTTGATGTCCCAAACCCACAGCCCTCGGGAAGTCCCACAGACAAAAAAGGAAGGCAGCTGGAGCAGCGACATTTTTCTAGGGCAAACAACACAATAGGAGGGAAGTGCTGGCCTGTTGTTAACTTTGCGGCTGGTACGAAGCTATTCCAGTGGTTGAAGAGGAAAGGTGAGCCCTGATGTTACCAAAAGCAAACTCAGCCCGGGCATCAGCAGCTGCAACTCAAACCCCGCTGTGTGCAAAGGGAATGCATCTCTAAGTAAATAATTAGCACCAGCTCTGCTCCCAGCTGCAAGTACAATAGTTGTTTTCCCCCATGAGGGTAACCAACCATTCAAGACTAAACAGTCCTCATTTGTCCAAAGATATTTTTACACCTTAATAGTGAGATACATACAGTGTACCTACTCCATCTAATCACAGGTTTCCAGAGAGAGACAGGTCTCTTCTAAACTGGAGAAGTTTATATTTTCTTGCTATTATAGCTGAAGCCTCTGCAGGGAAACAGCTTTCACATTGGCCAAGAGTTTTAGGCCATTGAGCAGAGCTGCACTCACCCAAATTCAGCTGTGCAATTCATCAAGGCCAGAGTCATCAAGAGGCAGCAATTAAAAGTTATCTGGCAAACAGCTACAAAAAACATTCGCATTGCTTCCCACAGATCTCTCAGGCATTAAAATTATTGCTTTACAGATTGTGTTGCTGCCACACCCGAGCTATTCCCAAAACGGTCACCCCTGAGGAACCATCTGCAATTTGACATGCATGCCAACAGCCTTAATTTTCTGAGCAGCCCACCAGTTACCTAGCAAGTGTACCCTCCAGTATGGCATGGACAGTCAGCCCTAGTGCCAGCCATGGCAGGCATTAGCTCAAACCACTTGTCTCCTGAGGTTAGCAAAGGTCCTTACACATTTTCCACTTGTGACCTAACACAGCAGGAAGATTAAGGAGAAAGGGCAGTTCTGTTCAAAAGCTGCAATTGCACTTAGGCAAGCATCCATGCTAACCTGAACACTGCCATCATCTGCTGGGCTCTGGCGAGCAAGAAAAGTCTCCTCATACTCCTCTACCACCTATGGTTGTGCATATCTCCCCGCAGACTACTCCATGAGAGCCAGGCTCCAGCCCAGCACCCTGCCAGAGCCTAAGGGCCACCGGCTGTACACAAGCTAGGGGAAAGAATCATCCCGGCTGCACCTCCTGCCAGGGGCTGTCAAAGGGGTCAGCGCCTGGGGAAATGAGCTGCACGGGGAAAGAACGTGCTCTGGCACTGGGCTCCTTCAGAAGACCTGAAAGCAAAGCTTCTCCTATGAAAGGGTACTAAGAGAGAAGCTCAGGAGGCTAGAAGAGCGCTACCAGCCCGGACAGCCCCACGGCACACACAGCTTTTGACCGACGCTATGCTGCGCCCAAAGCTCTCTCTTCGAAGAGTGAAAAGGCAGCCACCCCCCAGCTCCCGGGGAGCCCGGCCGGCAGCACCCCGCGGCCGCTCACTGCCCCGAGCCCAGCCACGCTCTGCGAGGCAAAGGTCCAGTGCAAACCACAATAAAAGGGGAAGGAGAGGAAGAAAAAAAAAAAAAAAAAAAAAAAAAAACAA
>JAAGNO010024680.1:8274-24448 GCA_033439905.1 Ceryle rudis
CCTTTCCTTTCCTTTCCTTTCCTTTCCTTTCCTTTCCTTTCCTTTCCTTTCCTTTCCTTTCCTTTCCTTTCCCTTTCTTTTCCTTTCCCTTTCTTTTCCCTTTCTTTTCTCTTTCCTCTTTCTCATCTCTCCTTCCCTTCATTTTATTTTGCCCTATCTTAATTTTATTTATTTAGTACTTTTATTTTTCACTCATGTGAGGATGCTGAAGTGGAACAAAGATTAAGTCTTTGAGGGTAAAATAATCACCTGAGTTACAGGCAGATCTAACTTCTTGGGAAAATGGGGGGTTTAAGCCACATACAGAAAGCAAAAAAGCAATAGTGTAGCCCAAATATCAAATGATTAGAAAAATGTGTCAGAGATTTCTATCGTGATCCAGAGAAAGGAATTTTTAGATCAGAATCTGTTCTGATTAAATAATGAATACACATCTTTCCTCACCGTCACTTTGTCTGTAGATGACACTGAAAGGCCTTGGCTATTTCAGAGGTTTGGGCACACCATCGATTCACTTGGGTTTTTTGTGATGAGGCAAAAAAGCAATAGGAAAAAAAAACCCCAACCAACCAAACAAAAAAGAGCCTGGGAAACCCTGTAACTGTCCAGTCTCAGTGGTTTTGTTTCTGCGCCAAAATAAGGGGTCAGGGCATAATAGCACTAGAAAAGCTCACTTGCTGTAGATTTTACATAACGAGTTCCCAGCTTTCTCTCATTCAGCCTGTGCCTGGTTCTGCAACCAAGACAGCACAGAGAGCAGATTTCAGCTAGGAAGATGTCAGTGGGAGAGCTTGTTTTCCTTTCGTCAATTGCAATGAATTAAAGAAGTGCCTGGGTGCTGGCAGGAGGAGGGGGAGCGGAAAGCAAAACTGAAAATGCTCTTAAAATGCCCTGAAATATTCCCTCTCCTTCTCCATGGCTTGCTCCGAAAGCTGTGGGTTCAGCAAAGTAGCCTCTGCTGCTTTCCACTGAAGTATGTTTAGGGATGTCAGATGCAGTTTCCTAAGAATTGGGTTCTTCAGCCACGCTTTGGAGTCTCCCATTGTCCACCTGCTTTCCTGAGGTGGCCCCTTCAGCTCCTGCTGTGTCTGCCAGCAGCAGTTGCTCGGCTCACCTGGAAAGTTTTGCCTGCTTCCTCCAACAGCCAACTTGTGGATTAAGCAGCCTAATGGGCATCACCTTAAGCTGGAAATTTCAGATTTAGCATCGCTTTTAAGTAAAGGAAGGCAGAAAAGAAGTAACAGCGCTTCCATCAGGGGAGTATCTCTGTGCAGAAGCGGCGCAGCCGGAAAGATTCAGGGGGAAAGGGGATAAGGCAATTTGTTGGCAGCAGGGCTGAGACATGGAACATTTTTGTTTCACTTTGTTTCCGTGTTTGTGCTTTCACTGCTATTCAGGAGGACCTGCAGGGATCACGAGGATTTTGAGAAAAATCATCCTCCCTTGGAGCTGAGCTTTTGCTGTGCTGCAGTCTTAGGGTACTTTCATCAGAGATACAATAGCAAAGCAGCAATTTCTCACTGTGCACTGTCACCTCCAGCCACAATTAACATTTCCCCTTCTCATTAGAGGTTTTCCCTCCCTCCCTTTTCTGGTTTTCATTCTTTCTTTTTTTTTTTTCTTTATTTTATCTTATTTTTCTGTGGCTTGGAGTGCATTATAGGTGGTAACATCATCACTTCCTTGAAATCAGAGAGATGCTCCAAACTCTTTCCACTTGCCTCCCTTCTTGGTTCCCCACCAAGGAACCTCCCCTCAGAACCTGTAGCCATATCCATGATCAGAAGCAGGTGCAGCTGCCCAAACTTCAGCTGCATGGCCTTGGCAGCATCCTGTCCCAGAGCTAAAAAGGCAAAAAGAAAACCTGTGCAGGAGGTAAATATGATACCTTTGCATATACAGCGCTACCATATTAATGCTCTGCTGCAACTGGAGAGGAAAACAGTTAATCTGAGTGCTGTCTGTACATCCAGAGTGATGGGAATTCTGTTTCTTTAGAGAGTATATATGTAAACAAACACTTAAAGTCAAATGAAGAACCTAAGCCAAGTAGCTCCCACTGCCACTGCTGTGAAACATTTGGCTGTGTGTTATGAGACTCACATATGCACACTGTGTGCGCAGGCATTTATTAAGCGTGCATGCATTTATACATGCATTTGTGCCACTCTGTAGGGAGGGAACTGCTGCGCAGTTGAGCTGGTCTCTTGGAACACACACTGTTTCTCAGATGAATTATCACTCATTGTCTTTCCTAAAACTTCAAAATCTGTCTCTGTGTGTGTCTGCTTTTATCAAGAATGAGATAATTCAATGGGCAGGTGCTAGTCTGTCTAGATCCAGTTTTTACACTCAAGCAACTAGCTTGGGAAAATGAAACCTTGATCATTTAATATCCTACTGACATGTATTTACAATCCACTGGGTGCTGATTTACATCTCAGTGTGCTGAAATGCCCAGATAAACCTGCTCTGCTCCTACACCTAATGTCTCAGAATGCTGCTTCTTGAATGCAAATTAGATGGGACAGTTCAAATTTACAGATCTTGGGAAATGAGAAGAACTGGGAGGTTCTGTGGAAACTCTACTTTCTGGAAGGAATTTGAGAAATAGGAGGAATTTCTACATGACAAGGGCAAGACAGATATGTGTGCACAGATGGTGCTGACAGTACCATACTCTCAGGCAGGCTTATTAGTGCAGCCTCAGTGCCATGATATCATAGATGTGCTGGATTGGAGCTGGCTTACACTTGACAGCTGAAAGCAAATCGGCAATTGCCCGCACCCGTTTGTACTGACATACTTAAAGAGGGTGGGAAATCCATGGGAGAAGGCAGAGGAAAGGAAACAATAATTATGTATATTTAAAAAAAAAGTTATGATTGTGGCCTTGAGATTTTTCTCTTTCCTTTTGTAAGGATCCTTTCTCCCCTCTCAGGGTTGTTAATCACATCACTTTCTGAAGACAAATAGAAGCAAGCAATGCAGTCTGACAGTCTCCGTGTCATTAGTAGGCTCCACAGAGCCACAGAAAACGTGGCTATGTTAGCAGAAGATAAATTCTGAGAGTCTCTAGCACCTGAGTAAACTGGAGACTGTCACAAAGGTTGGCAGGACCTCAGGAAGGGCTGGGGAACATGCTGGGTGCTGGGCTATACAGCCCTGGTGTCTGGGAGAAGGCAGGAGCTTGCGTATGTGGAAGGGATCCTGCTTCTGCAGAACTTCCGAGTTGACCATCACTTTATTTAGGGCCACTACACCAGAATAAAACAGCTCCTCTTTATTTGGGCTCAGAATAAAATGAGATGGCAAGATTCTCACCCTGTCTCTGTCTGCTCTGCTCTGCACAAAAGGAACCGGAGGGGCACTTTCCCCTGGTCAGACAACCTGGCACTGGTTTTATGCTGGAGCAGGGCACTGGTTTGAAACAGAGCTTGCTTTCTTAAGGCTGCCAACTGCCCAGAACAGAGCTGAATGATGCACTTCTCAGCTGGAACAAAGCTGGGAAGTCCCTGGCTTCCTCCAAGCCACGGGAAGTAAAACAAAGAAAGGCCATGAACATCCTATGAGTCAAATTCCACACTAATACCCAATTCCTAATGACAGCTATTTGTCCACATAGTTCAGTGATTTTAGAAGGCAGCACATGGTAGAGAAACTGAGGCAGAGAGCAGTTCATGTCTGTCCAACAAGTCCATGAAGTTACAGAATCTGAAGGAAGATCCCGGTCTCTGAAGTCCAAGTCTGTTACTCCAGCCACAAGCAGAGCTACATTCACCATACACAAAACCTGTGGGACTCACTGAACTTAGCTACAGTGCTGAGAGCTCAACAATTCTCCCCCCAAATAGGTACTTTCATGAATACCAAATTTAATTTCAGACATTTTCATTAAACTAAATAGCATGCCAGTTTCCTCCAGCCACCCAGCACATACACCCATTTCAGAAGGCAAATCAGTCCCAGGTACCTGGAGTTAGGGGCATCTTCCCTTTGCTGAGCCAGTTTCCTCCCCAGTACGCTGCATTCCTGCCCTGCCCTCTGAACTGTAAACGAACTGGTTGGTACAGGACAGGCCCATCTGTATTTTTTACGATGGTCTGATTTTGGACATTAGGTTCCGAAGCCAAATTCATTTAGCTTTGGAAGCCTCACAGCAGGTTATACAGCTGATAAACCGGTACCAACACTACAGTTAAAAGGCTTACCTGATGCATTGTTAGCTGGAAGGCACATACAATAAAGACTTTTATATGTAACCTACATATACAATACAAAGCTCTAGTAAAATATTTTCCTCTCGGACTTTTGCAAAGTGTCCTATTGTAATTTTCATTTCAATTTAAACTACATTTAAAATTAAAGTGGTGATCTCCAATGACACACCACCAAGATAGAACAGCCTGAGGCAGGAGTAGCTCCAATAAATTTGGCCTTTTGGGGGGAGTTACACCAGAGGACACTTCAAGATGATGTGCCACATTTGATTGCACTGTGGCTGCACGCCTCCGACTTCCAGCAAGCAACAGCTTACCAGCAGTTTTAGAAGAGATGGGTGCAATGGCTGCGTCCGGGCTCTGTGAGCCAAATGCTACCTGGGAAAATGAAGCTACTTTACATGTGACAAAGAGATCAGAATTTGAGAATGCACATTTATGCAGTTTAATTAAGATTTCTTTTTAGCTAATGTATTTATTAATTATAATTATTTTTCCTTTATTGTTAAAGAAAATAATTTTATTTTAGTTCATCCCGATTCATTTTAGAAGGAAGGCAAATACAGAACATTAGTCTCCAAATATCAAGTGTTTCTTTCGGGAGGAGAAGCACAACTGTCTGGTATTTGGAGGAGACAAAGGAGCCAAGGGAGCACTCTCAGCCCTCCCACAAACTCCCTGTAATGCCTTCACAGCACATCTGACTTGCCCTGACTACCGACCTTAGAGATCTTCAACTGAAGAAATGTTCATATCTAAGAGGCAGTTACTGTAATGAAGCCCTTCAAAGGGGCTCTGCATGCTGCAGCTGACCTCCAGTCCGAGTGTAATTGCACCGAATGTTGTGGACTTAATTTCATTCCTGTTCTGCATACATCCAGTATCATTTGCTGGGTAAAACAAACATCTGTGGGCAGTTGTGGAGGTGGGGGTTTATAGGAGTTATAATGGATGATCTTCAGTTTTTGGGTTTGCCTAGCTGTCTTACAAAATACAAGCCAAGTTACAACCCAACCTCACACTTTGACCTTTTAAAATTTACTTTTAAAAATAGAGGTTATCTTTTGTGCTGCAAATTATGCCTTTATCTCTTATAATCCCATAAGTCAGATATCACAGTCCCACTTCAATTATGCTAAACTCTTATGTTAATTTTAAATCATGTAACTTAATTCCTGGCAAAGCAGGCTGGTGATTTTCAAAATGTGGTTAATGAGGCAAAGTACAATCTAGATTCTGCTACTGAGATCATCTGAATCCCTCAGGTCGCCGAAGATGACTATGGAGGGGCTCTTCTTTACAAAAGTCTGGGTTAGATTTTCAAAAAATGAATTTTTAAGTGCAGTTAGGGGCTATGAAATTTGAAGTTGAGCATACAAAGAAGTTAAATTACTTCCACTAGAGCCACAGAACAACAGAGAGGCTAAAACAATTATGCTTCTGTGCACACGGATGCTTTGAAGGCCCAAAGTAGTGTCCTCCCCTTTTAAATCACAAAGGCAAACCGTACCCGATTTTTAAGACGACGAACCAGGGACCTGATGTCTTTGTCCACAGATGAATGCAAATCAATGTCATTTTCTCTCTCATTTGCAGAAGCCAAACACTTGCTAATAACTTCTCTCACCTCCCCTTGACTCAAACAATAGCTTCATCTAAGATCAGTTAGTACATGAAATCTCATGAGACGATAACGGCTTTCTCGATACAATTACATACCCTCCACCTCCGAATCTCTGCCGCTCTCTGGTCAGACAGGCTGAAAGTTTGTCTCTAAAGCAAGCTTAAGGTGAAGCTTAAGCTCTTCAGAGACTTTGTCATTTACTACTATTTACTTATTTACTTCCCTGAATTAAAGAATTCATACAAAACATATATAAATCAGTTTCTATTTTTAATTAGCATGTTAAACTTTTTTCCTCATATGTTTGGGTTTTTTTAAGATATTGGTACATGAACCGTTCCTGTTCCCTGTCAAGTAACAATTGATTAACACACATCCACAACAGACAACACAGAGCAAATATATGAACATCCAAAGGCTGGCGTACATTTATTTTTTTATTTAACACCTTCAGTGGCCTGCCTACGAGGCAAGAGAGAATGAATTCAGGATTTGAGGTGGGGATCAGTACTTACAAGAGCAAAGGATCTAGAGAGCTCCCCTGCGTCTGTGGAAAAGAGGATTTCTATACCAAGGTCAGATCCAAGTGAAATCGAAGGCAGTTTTCATGAGTTAGGAGGTCGGATGACACAAAATCAAAGCTCCATCAGGAGCTGCTCTTTAATGTCCTAACGCATTAGTCCCACTTGAGAGCAACAGTCATGAGAATGCATGGCCAATTAATAATTAAAACAAATAAATTGTTCTGGGTAAAGACACACGGGAACTCAGTAACAGCCATGAACTATCATGGTGCCCAGCACTGGAGTGGCAGTGCTCTGGTGTCCAGTGTGACAGCAGCTGCAAGGAACCACATCCCCAGTATGGTGCCCTGGGGGCCGAGCCCTTGGCTGGGGGGCAGCTGTGCTCCTCACGCTGTCCTGGGCAGAGCGGTGCAGCTTTGGCACTCCCTGCTCTGGGACAGAGCCCACAGGAAAACCTGGAGGGATTTCTGCCAGGGGTGGTGGGAGTCAGACACCATCTTGAGTCTAAACGGGGAGGTTTAGGGACACGCTGTCCTCCTGAAGAACGACATGCAAAGGGGCAGCTCCAAACACTTCTGGAGTTAACACCAGTGGGTCCATCTAGGCACAGCAACGGCTCACCCAAGTACCAGTGTGTGCGTTTACCTGTCCAAGGCATCCCTGCACCTCCTCGGTGGTGCTGAACACCTGCATCGTTCCATGCCTCATCCTGATGATGGCTTGAGGGCTTCCCTCTGCTCCTCTTTGCTCCACAACCCTAGCGAGCAGGCTGGCTTCAGCTATGGTTGCTGCTAGTCACATACAGCACCACCTCCGACTTGGGCTGCCCTGCGTGCTTTTAGCTTTCCCCCTCGGAGTGGCTCATCCTGCTGTGAGGAGAGACATGCAGAGCCTGTTGCCTTAGACACTGGCATGGCAGAGACGGGAGGTGTTTTTTCCCTTCTTCTGAGGAAAATCAAAACAGAGTAGTGGACCAGGACTTCAGCTCACAGGCTTACCCACATTTACTCTGCTCGGCAGCTGAGCTGCTGTGTTATTTGTACTTCTATGCATTTTTATTCAAGAGCATCCTTCAATAAAAACCCATCAAGTCTAAAACCAGCGACAGCCTAATGGTAATCAAACAACCGAGCCTTGCAACTGAGAACGCTGCAAACCTTCTACAAAATTAGCCAATGCTTCTTTATTAATAAGTGACGGAAAGTAAAAAATACATTCAAAAATAGTTTTGAAACCACTTTCTAAAGCAGACACACCAAAAGGGAATCATGCTACTCTGAATGCTTTGTTCTTAAACCATTAAAAGAACATTAGGTAAGCTAATGCAACAGCTGGCTGCGCTACCACTGCCACATTATAATCCATAACAGTAAAAGCAGCTTTTTCAGGCATTTTAGTGCAATTTATGCTGTTTACAGGTCTTTTTTGGTGCATTCTCCTATACTTTAATGTCAATTGATGTCACTCTAGCTTATAAAATCCTCACTAAGAGAAGACAGCTCCACTTAGCAGCAACTTTGTTTCTTATCAGGGCTAATATTGAAGTAGTTGTTTTGAATCCCAAAGCGATAAATATCTAACAGAAGCCTGAAGCTATTCTGGTGCTATACAACTGGTGATGTATAATTGAACATTAAGTAATCCAAGTAATAGAAGTCGTAGGTCAGCTGTCTCTCCTCCTTAGACAATTCCTTTAAGTACTGCTTCACTACTTCTGCATTTGTTCTCTCATCAGAGGAATGCCTGTCTTTGAATTTAGGAAACTTCAGCTCGGCTGGGGCACCCACCAGCTGCAAAAAGTAATTGGCATCTTCTTCCAGGGTTTCAAACTTTCCTATAAAATCATAGTTGATAAGGCAGGGATAGCAGAGCTTACTGACTTGCTCCCAGTGAATGTCCATTCCTACTGGGCGATGGGAATCTAACAAATACTGGATAAACTCCTTGAACTTAACTCCCGATCCTGATTTCAACGCCTCTTCACTTGCGTTATGTCTATACTTCTTAATTATTGCCTTCCCAAATACTGGATGGTAATAGCTGTTCGGATGTTCAAACTTATCCCTGAAGGCAGATACCAGCCTTTCCATAGGGTCCCGTACAAATACAGCCTTGGTGTATGTGTTCAAGCGTGTGTATATCCCCTTTAGGTCATAACTGTCCAGTTTCCTTAGATGCTTTCCATAGTGCACGTCGTCATGGGAAATGTTGCGGGCTGAAGCGGCGAGTCCGTTGAGCACCATGAGGACCCTTTTCCAATTGGAGCAGCCTGCTTTCGGCACTTCACAGTACAGGACCCTGTGCCTGTCCTCCACGTAAATTCTTGACACCAGGTGCACGAGGTGGGTTTGCAGCTTCTTTCTGCTGTTGTATTTCTCACAGAAGTCACGCAGGAAGGATCGGCGCTTTTCCTGGGTGCTATCCACATCCTCCCACCTGCCGACCTTGACTAATGTCTTGTTCAAAGGGTGCAGGGCAGGGGGTAAATACACCCCTCTGAACCGGCCCAGAGGGGACTCGCTCATCTTCTGCTGGTCAGGCAGTTGGCTCACCAAGGAGGCAGCCACCACACCAAAAGGGTCAGCCTTGTCCTGCCAGTGCCTGCTGCTGGAGATGGCCATCTCGTGCTTACCGAGGCCAGGAGGAGTGCTCCTGCTCCATGATGCTCTCCTTGGTGGCCCTGGAGGTGGGAGCGTGAAATCCTGCAGACATGGAAAGGAGCAGAGCTTACAAGGCAGCAACAGCCCCACAGCGAGGACAGCAGTGCGTGATCACAACCAAGATTCCCTGCTCCTCCCCAGCCACTCAATGACTTCTCACTGTAAAAATAAGTAGCCAATACCTTCCTTTACACACTTCGAAGCTGTCCTTTCCTTTAATACCTTCACAAGCCACTGGTGTAGAAGAGACTGACTGCTGCCAAGAATGGTTAAGACTCATCCAATTATGCTTTGTGGTGGTTTTACAATGCACGGGTGGGATCTCATCTAGACAGTTTGCAATTAGAGCAACCTGCCATGCAAAAAGTTAATGATGTGTTGGAACGGATGATATTCCAGTGCTGATTTACAAAGATTTAATGGCCTGCAGTGCAGATAGTGCTGTGTTTCCTAAACACTTTAGTGCTGGATCTTCATTTTTTCCTAACAAGAATAATAAAATTAAGTAAGCCCAACAGAAAACATAGGACGAAGAGTAGTGGAGGGAAGAAATATTCTGTTTTATCATGCTTTTCTGTGCTGCCAAATAACTACACTGTAAGTACTGGTTCTCAATATCTAGCTAATATGTCTTCTGTCCTGGAACACACTTCCTGAAACAGTCCTGTAAGATGTTTCTTAGGAGGAATTGCGTGATTCACCCGGAGCCTACTGTGCTCTGGTTTTACTGTGGCTTGCACTTGACTGTTGCAGGTTTGAGTGCTCTGAGGACCCTCTCAGCACTATTACACTAAAGAGCTAACATGAATGCTCTGTGAACACGGGGATTTTCAAAGATGATAAAAACTTCATTCCTTAAGACAAGAACAGGTTGAAATCTTTTCTTTGTAGATGAAACTTATGAAAAACAATTATTTATGAGGACAGAGCATTTGTATTTTCTAAGCAACCCAGGAAAGGATTCTGCAGTACATACAGAAGCTTAACCTCGAGAAGAAGCAAAGGCCCCCCAGTGATGAAATGGCAGGAGTTTGAAATACATCCTTGGAGTAAATTACCTTCTCTTACATCCCAGTCCTTTGGTACTAGACATGTTTGGTGGTGCCAAAGTTCAGCATGAACTGAAAGCAATAGGTACTTGTATTTCACTGTATACATGTTTCTCTTTATGTCGCTGTTTACGTGAGGACTGTATTATAATGACCATATAATTTCAAGACCTGACTTGTTTACTTAGAAAGTTCTGTGGAAAAAGGGCAGAGAAAGGCTCTTCTGAAACAAGGTTCATTTTCTGATTCACTCTCTGATTCTGTATTGATCAGGGAGCACATGGAAATCAGGCTCTTAATTTAGGTATTCAGCTTAAGGCAGCTTGAATGCTGGAGGGATATAAAACAAACAGCCCCTTACTTTGGTTATAGATACCTGTGAGTCTTTGAAAAGGTAATAGATAATTTCAGCCTAACCTCATTCACTTAAACTATCAAGTTTTTCACATAATTGGACATGGTTAGAAGGATTTCTTCAGCAGAGGTCCACGATTGTGGCAGATGGCTCAGCAACTGATATGGGGTTGAAATATGATGAAAAGTTTGCACAACTCCTACCTTCAGCAAGCCAGTGAAGCCTGGAGCTAAAAAATAAAATATGTAGAACTATTCTTGTACATGTATGTGCAAGTTTTCTTAAACCTGCCAAAAGGAGGGATTATCCTAAGTTTTTTGTGCTAGGAGACTACTTGCAAAGCGTAATTCACAATGGCCAGACTCCTCCACTACTCTGCTACCTGAGCTAATGTGTAAATATGCTCACAACTTTCTCATGTGACAGCAGCTGCGTGATGTTGGTGAGCTACACAAATCCCTACAGGAGCTCCCAATGGAGAGACTAACCAGGCTGGCCACAAGTGACAGGAAACCTTTGCTGGTGAGATGCTTCACCTTCTGTGCAGCAAAGATAAACCTCTAGATTCAACACTCGTGCTTAGAACAGCTACTCCAGAGACAGGCACTACTAACTCCTTATCTCCCAGTGGAGTCATGAGTTTTTTGCTCATCTAACATATTCAGGGCAAGTCACCACTGCCACATTCCTCACAAGCTGGAGTTGACAGATGTACTCCTTGTGAACACTGCAACTTTAGCGAAGGTCCTTCTGTCAGAGATACCTTCTGGATCATACACATCTCCATTATGGAAGAAGAAGAACGAAACAACTCTGCTTTGGACTTTCATAGTTCTTTCTGCCCCTAAAGTTCTCAAAACACACAAAATAGCAGCAAGCTTCTCCTTTCTCTAGATTGAAATCTAGGAATGTTTTGTATGTGAAGCCATCAGTCCTAACAGGCAAAACCTTACTCTAACAGACACCACATTTTCCTGGGAGATATGTATCCCTAAAATACATGTACCGGTACCAAGCATCTTTAAGATTACTAAATGAGTTGGGGAAAAAAAGAAAAATAAAAAAACCCTGAGTACACAGGGTGCTCAGAGCTTCCTACAGAGACTAAGAGGTAAACTTTATAGTTTATAGCTGACATACAATTAGGTTCAAGGGAGGTACTTGTGAACATCATATTCACAAATGTGAATAACTGATCACAGTAAGAAAAAGAACACTGCAAGTAAATTGTAATTAACAGACACCAGTCATTTTAAACACTGCTTTTCAACACACAGCTTTGTGAATTTGCCCCTTGAATCTGTTACCAGAAGTTTGCATCTCACTGAAGGGTGAGTTGGAGTTACGACAAAGGCACGGACAAAGAAAGTGAAGAAAGGAAGGGCAGAGGGAAAGAGATTTATTTTTTGTTATGTGGTGTGGCCAAGTGTTAGTGAAGGAGCTGGTGGTAAAATCTGAAAGGAGAGCACCAATCCAGAGCTGGTTTGGGGGGAGAGTAACCCACGCCTACAGGCAATGGGGAAGTGGAGAGGCCCAATGGGATAAGATAAACAATGACTTTATCAGGATTATAGTAATAGACCCATCCCCATTTAATAAGGGGGCAGGAGGAATCCATTTGTCTTTGCCTAAGACCCTCACAGACACATGACTCCTATCTTTGCACAAGGCTCCCCTCCTCTCCCTGCTCCCTGCCTTCATCTGCAGAAAGCATGAAGTCACCCATGCTAATGAGGCAAGACAGTCTGCACAAGCCACTTCCACAAGCTGATTCATATGCTCAGCAACTTAGATGAAGGAAATTAATCTCCAGTTTTACTTGCCAATTTTTGTTCAAATCTGGAGTTAACTCCATCTTGTTTCTGCCCTCACAGTCAAAACATTTGGTTTGTCCAAAACATGCTCAGAATGAGAAGGATAAGAAAGATCAAGGCACGGTTAATATAAAGAGTAGCAATAAAGATGATATCGTTATCAGAAACTAAACTACTGCCTAAGTTTGCATGAAAGAGTCAAGATTCACCAAGACAACTGCAAACAAGTACTGAAAATAAAAACAAGCACCCCACCCCCTTATTACTGATAGAGAAATCACTGCCAAGGTCGATCAACAGTAATGTCAGATTGGCTTCTGCATAGTGCAATGCTGACGCTGCTTCTCTAGCTTTCTGACAGCAGTTGCACGGGGCTGGTCCTTTGCAGTGTAAGTTACAGACTTGTAAACAAGCAGGGAGTGACTGCAGCCCAGACAGCTGTCTTTGGACAGAGCCTGCAGCCCATGTGCACAGTGCTTGTCTCTAGATGTGTAGCTCAGATGCACTGTTCATAAAAGGGAACTTTCAGATCACGGACTGCTTAACACATGGCCATACTTAACCCAAACTCCTTCCTAGGCAGTCACACTCGCTTTGGGCACAGGTAAACCAGTATGTTCAAACAGCATTTAATTCTGACCTCAGTCTTCCTCCTCTGTGTCTAAACTGTTAATAAAACCTAAGCCAGCCACTGCAGTCAATGGCCAGAATCCTTCAGCAGCACTCGTTCTTATTTCTGTGCAGAACGAAGTCCTAGCAAAGCAGCTTAATCCTGAAACCCAAAATGGACTCAAGCTAAGCACACAATACTCATTTTCTGAAGAATAATATTGGAAAAAAAGATTCTCAGGTTCCACTGACTGGTAGGTTTACTCTATGTACACAGGGAGTGTAAATCTGAAGACGACAATTTCAAGTAATCTCTGTGTATTACATATTGGCCTTTTATTTGAGTTCACTAAATAATGTTAACGTGCCTACTTTTTCATAACTTAAACCACAGAAGCAAGTCAAATAACCTAAACAGTTCCCTCTGTTGACAAATGTAATTCTCAGAATCGTTACTTCCAAGTACATGGTAATTCATATACACAGTCATTTTATGAAGAAGAAAATAAATAATGCCGCTCACATGTTCACAACTCAAGCCAGGCAGGTGGTTTTGAGCACATTTCATATTTTAAACAGCGTCTATTTTCCTCTCTAAAGGCAAGGCTGATGCCTGAGGCTACACATCAACATCTTTTTATCCAGAGGTATTAGGGACCATTTCTTGGCACTTGCTGATCAACACCTCCCCAGGGGAGACTTGGTTCCCACTGCCCTGTCTGCACAAGTAGACATATTTCCTGGGAGGGTAATCTAACTGCTGGGCATTAACCCTGGAGGTTCACTAACCCTGCATGCTGGGACTGAAACCCTCACTCCCCTCAGCAGGGTGTGCTGCAACCACCAGACATCTCTCTGTCTCTCTCTCTCATGTGTAGAAGGGATATAATGTGAGTCTCAGAGGCAGCAGAAGTTGTAGGCTTGAATCTGCTTGGGCAGAGGAAGAAGATGAACCTGGACTTTCATATTTCAAGGAATCACTGGCTTACTTTTCACAGATATCCCAACACCATGTTAAAAAGACTGCCCAGGATACCTGTACCTTGTGCAGTCTAATCTGGCAGGTGTGAGCTTTCCAGGTGAGATGACTGTTTCTGGGTTTTCACCACACTGAGATAAGAAGTGCCCGGGTTGGATCAGTCTTGCCAACACTGGGGCACAGCCGTAACCTCAGAGGAACAAGCCTACAAGGCTCAGCTGTCTCCTCTGGGAGGTGATGAATGAACTGAGGCTGTTGCAGATCTGGACTTGAGCTGAATTTAGGCACGGCAGTTTCCTTCCAACCCTTAAATTATAATGAAGATATAGTTACTTAAACAGTTGCTTAGATCTTTGTTCTAAGTAGCCAAATGTGGAGCTTGGATGCCCATTAAGATAATTGGAACAAAAACGAGGCAAAGAGCATGTGTTATATGGGGAAACAATGTGATTCTAAGCCCTAAAGGTTTCCAGTCGAGTACCAAATCCTTTCCTGATTTACTTCAAAGGAATTACTTCAGCTGCAAACGTCAAGCTACAAACAAGCTGTTCAATAAGATGTTCTTACAAGCGGTGACACAAGTATTAGCCTAGTTTTGGAGGAGTTTCAGTCACGTTTCCCCATCCAATCTCTCCCTGGCCAGCACTTCCAGTTTCTGCCTGTACTCAACTGGCAGCAGTGGGCAACTCAGTGGCTCACCACCTGGATTTGTGCTTGCCAGCCTGCTCTCTGCCCTCTCCTGACATGGATATGGAGCTGGGATACCAATGACTGCCTTTTTGCCAGTGAGGACAAAATTTCCCCTCTGAGCAGCCAGTGCCCCTCACATCACTGAGCTCTTCTCCTTAGAACTATGTCAAAGTTGGCTAAAATCATCCCCGTCTTCAAACGTCACTGCAGGAGGACCGAGTGGGAGACAGCCAGGCGGTGTGACTGGACAGGTTCCCCTAGGGCACCCAGGGCATTTACCACCAGTGAAATGTAAAAAGGAAGATGATAAACAATTGCACACCTTCCCCACAAACCTCACGGCCCGTTTGGAGAGGAGAGGCCCATAACAGAAGGCCGTGCTTCCGCATTCACCGTGGTATTTCTCACATTAGTGGCTGTGGTGAGATCCACAGGGATTTTTTGCTAGTAAACAGAATCTGTTTCTACCCTGTCTGCAGGTAAACACACTTATCTTCCAGCATAAACAAGACATCTCGCTCTTTTAGAAATAGTAAGGAAAGTTTCAAATGAAACTAGGTTCAGCTGAAGAATATTAATGTATATTCAGGCATGAAGAATTCAATTTCCCCCAGATTGCTTTGGAAGAGACAGGAAGATCTCTAGAGGTCTCAACGCACTTTCCCCTCAATCACAATTAGAATTTAATTCAAATTAGATGACTTTATTGGTAAATAAAAAATAAATAGAAATGTATAGTGCACTCCAGGTTGGCAAGTAACTCAAATGTGCGTTTGCCTATGTTCCTACACTTTTAAACAAATTCATGCGTTCTGTTTAAAAAAAACAAAAAACCCAAACAAAAAACTAACACTTGAGAATTGATTGCATTCATTAATTACCACGGAACAAACCAGGCTGTGACTCTGCAAAGGGGACTGATTATGGACTGCACACTCCCTCCTCACACTGACTGAAAGGTAGCTTACCCTATTTTCCTGAAGTGGGCTACCTCATGCTTATCAGAGGTAAAAGAGAACACCTTAGCTTATTCCACCTCAGCTTTTTTGTATCGCTATCCTCTCAGTCCACATCAGTCTGCGCGCAGTGCTGCAGATCATCCGTGTGCCATCCAAGCACTAACCAATTCAGGCAACATCCCTCCCGGAGCCGTGGAAGGGCAGGTGAACAGCACTGGGGCCGAGGGCAGGCGCGCCGCCCAGAACCACAGTGGTCGCTTTTGGAACTTTGGGTCAGTGCCTTGACCTTCACTCTTCATTTTTCCATGTCTGCAAACCAAAGACAGATAATAATTGCCTAGCCCATGTGAATAGTGTGATTCCTAATTTGTGATTAACACTGGTAGAAAAGCCTCACTATTTTACCAAGCAAGAAGGGACACTGAGAAATCTGAGGGTCAGGAGTGCAACCCAACTTCCCAGCCTGTCCTGCCTGTTGTTGCTCAAACCTCACACCAGTTCTTTCAATACTTCTGTTGAACGTCCAGTCTTCTTAGTCTGTTGCACGCTCTGATGCTTGTTTTTTTCACAAGAATGATTCTTCATGAAACTGAAGGTATTTTTATCCTTACACACTGCATCTGTGTTCCCACCTATACAGCCTGAGAAACAGTTTCCTCCAAAAGGATATTGAAAAGGTTCTCAAATAAAT
>JAAGNO010024681.1:0-27403 GCA_033439905.1 Ceryle rudis
CGGTTGATGACTAGTAATTACTCTGACTTAAATAATCATTCCATTTCTTTGTGCAGGAGGGGTTGGGTTTTCATTTTATCAGGTCCTGATCTTGCCACTGTGTCTTGCTTTATAAAAGCTGACTTTGATAAAGGGTCAGCATTTACATGTGTGTGACAGGGTGTGAGGGAGATGCACAAGGCTGAGTTGGAAGGAAGGGCCAGGAAGGTTGCTGGGCAGACTCTGTCTGGCAACACAGACTAGGGTTGTTCTCCCTTCCGAGGAAACAAGATAAGTCATAAAGTCACACCCTGTCCTTCAGTTCCAGACAGAAAACAAACTCTAGATTGCCACTGCTGCTCTCTTACTTAACTCTATGTATCTTGTTAATGCAATGTCTGTATGTCTTCTTGCAAATGTTTTTCAATTGCCTGAACATAGCTAGCAAATTTAATTGATTTGACATCCTGAGGCACTTGAGAGGTATAAAAAAACTAGATCATTTTTGCTCAAACTAATTCCTATATCTGAAACCATTTTGCATTAGATGTTGTTTGAGATTATGAAGTATTCTACTAGTGCTTTGTGATGGGCTGATTTTGTGCCTGATTTGTATGTCTGTAGACTCAGTGCTTTGTTTTAACTGTGTATTGCAAGCCCTCTGCTGCCTTTGGAGTAGCTGTTGGATAATACTGGAAAGCATTATCTCCCCACTTACAGATTTGTGCTTTGGGAGCAAGAACGTGCTTGCTGTCCTTGCTGAGGAGAGCTGCAAATGACACAGGTACTGTGTCATCAGTGAAGCAACAGGTAACTTGCGTGTTGTTTCCATAGTTGAGAAGGTTACACAGCCTTTGCACAAGCTGTTGGTTTATAAATACTGTGGGGAACGTGTCTGTCAGCACTTCATTATGAGAGAGAGAGAGCAACCACGAGAAGACATTGAGGAGAACGCAAAATGCAAGAGGAGAGTCCCAAGTCTTTACAGCCTCAGCGCTTCCCCACATTGTTGCTGCTTTCTTTTAGGAAATGGATGAGGCAGTGATAATTTTTCTGTACTGGATTACTTAAAATTCAGGGCTGAGTTCCAGGCAAGATTAGGAATAGAGTTTTGATTTGAATTTGAGCAAGCTGTTGTCACTAGAGCTGCATTTAATTACTTTCATGTCTGTGGGTCTGATGGACACTGCCACTAAACTGGGTAAGACAACCTTGCAAAATTAATGTAGAAGGACAGCAATGCCTTCGTGTGAAATTTGTCATACCAGCATGCCTAGCTGTAAAATCTCTATTGCTAAGGGAAAATAAAAATATTTGAAAAGTCATGTTCTGAAGCAAGTCCGGTGGTGTGTGCCCTGTTGGGAAGCAGTCAGGCCTGGTAGCTGGAAAGTCTGTCCTTGCTTATGCCATGCTAGGTACTCACTGATAGGCAGGAATTCCAGGTCTCTCGTGTCAAGAAGCTTAGGAACAACAATAGGGTACTGTGGGTTTAGTTCAGTTGGTCCTTCTTGGCCTTAAGCAACATATCATCATCATCCTGGGTTTGTAATGATTGAATGATCACTAATGTGTGTTTTCCACAGAGTACAGAGGCTGTCCATTTTCTCCAAGGGAAAATGCCTTCACTTATTTTTAACTCTTGCTTCAAGGAACCTCGGTATTCTACAGAGAAATTTTTGTGGCTTTTTTTTTTTTTTTTTTTTCTTAGCCAGCTCAGAGCAATGAAAACCCTGTCTTTATAACCAGACAGAGTTCATGTTCTGGTCTTTGTCACTGCTTTTCTAGTGCAAGGCCAGGTGATGCTGCATGAAGCCCCTGTGAAAGGCCTGCATGGAGTATGGAAAGGCTCAGTTGCCACAATTTCATCCCAGTGGCATTGCTGCTGCAATTTTAATTGCAATATGTAATTAAGGTAATATGGAGCTGTACTACTCACATGTGCCATTTTTTCATTAGAGATGTATGATTGTGTTTAAATTCTCAGGTGACATAATCCAATATAGCCACTGAGGCAAAAATGCCAATGTAATCATAAAGACTTTTATGCTTGGTTCACTGAACTTGACATCATTTCACTCTAACTTGCCTTTCAATCTAATCAGTCTGTACTAGAATTTAAATTCAGCGTTTTGTTTATATATTGCCATGCTTTCTGTCTGGAACATAAGACACTGGTCTTTTATTTCCCATCACGAACAGTGTGATGGTAAGCAGTAAAGAGCTCAGTGGCAGGAAGAGATTGTTGAATGACTGAGGAAAGCATCTACAAAAACTCTATGACTTTCATATGTGGGTATCTCTACAGCTTATCTCCACGCCTGTGGGTGTTCAGAATTGCTTTTTTGTTCTCCTTTCACTAGTAAGGTCTGAACCAGAATCCCCGATCTGAGCATTCTTTAAGATGGTGTGTATATGTGGTATTTTTTTAAAAAATGAGATAAAAAAAAAAGATGGTTTAGGCTCAGATGGTCAGATTCAAATTAGGTTATTAGTTATTGATTTTTTTTTTGGCATTTAAAATGATTGAGTACTTTCTATGATTAAATATGGTCTTTTTCGCCTTTCCAACCTCCCCAATAACCTGCTTGGAAAAGGAGAAGTGAAGAATTATTTTTGTGACAGTACTGAGGTGTTCTAGCGCAGGATTATTATTTCTCTGGAAGGCAACAAGAAATTTTCAGAGGAAAGCATAAAATTGTAATTTCTAAATGCTCTGAACCAAAGAAGGAAAAAAAAAAAAAGAATACAATAAAGTTTCAAAATATATCATTTTTTAGGCTGTCTGAAAAACAAAGCAAAACTTCACCATTAAAACCAAAATTCTTGATCTGAGAGAGCTGTCCTGATTTCTGAATGTTTAGCTGTAGCCCTGGTTTCAAGGTGGTCATCTTCTACGATAGCCACATTCTGCAATTTGAAGCCCAGAAATCTCTCATGCCACAGAAATCTTAATTCGGAGTTCATTGTTGTAACTCTTATAACTCTTTTATATATATATATAAAACTCTTATAAATCTTATATATATGAGTTATAGTGCAAGTCCTAACAATGAGTAATGCTCTCAGTGGCTGTTACGAGGTGCAAAAATCATTAAATTTCTCCAATAATGATAAAATGTGTGTCAGATCCAGGCTGCCTGGGACCTGTGATTAAAATTTCTGTCTCCAAATGTTCTGCATGTAATTTGCCCTTTAAACTATTACAGTTGTTTTTTCTTATCCACAGACTTGAAGTCAAAATTCCCTGCTTCTGTAATTCTTTGCTGGTAGGAAGGTTCTTGTGTGTGTTCGTAGCTATTCTGAACTTTTATCTAAAGAAATATTTTGTAATGACTGAATTTCTTGCTGGTTTTTGCTATTGTCCTTGGGCAATATAAATAATATAAATATAAAAAATTAAACTTGGGCACTCCATTTTACAGAAAAGCTTGTCTGTCCTGGTTTAGCATATAACCATCTGCTTATTTTTCTCTTTTCTCACTTGTGTTCTGGTTTCTTTTTCAGACAGACTTTTCAGTCTTAGTCATTGCTCTGATGCATCTGAGATGCAGGTTATCGATGAATAGGCTCTGCTAACAATTTGCATGCATGCGGGTGGTACTGGGCTTTGGCATAAAATATCCCCACACTTCCTATTGGACACGTTCTGGTCCAGTGTGGCATGTCTTGTCTGGTGGACTGTCAAGTATATTTCATAGGTGGTAACAGAGAAAGCCTGTGGTCTAACGTTTAGAGAAAGGAGCTCTGAATCAGTGTCTTGTTCTGGTAGCAGCTTTGTCAGAGTCTGCCACGTTGGGCAAATGCCTTCATTCCTCTACCTCATGGTTAACGAACAAGAACTGCTATGACAGGCGGGTGATGCAAGCAGTGATGGTCACAGTGAGACATTGCAGTTCCTCACCGTTGTTCTGCCTGAATAGCATCTCCCCAGCTGCCCAGCCTTCCTGACACCCCTTGGTAATCCATGTTCCTACTCATGTCTGCCCACTGCTTTACACCTTCCTTAATTCTCGTGTGAAATGGGGAGGAATGCTATTTATCCCACCAAATCAACCCCTGCACGTGTAGCATGAGTTGAAACATGCTTTGATGGTGTGCTGTGGAGTATTCAGTGATGAGATAGTGCACCAGGACACCATGAGGAGAGCGATGTGTCTGTGTCCTAGAGAAGGGAGTCAGGTGTAGGGAACAGGCACTACAGTGGGGTGTGTTCCAACAGTTTCCATCTGTTAATATTGGTCCTTCAGTTTCAATGTAACTCCAAGTAGCTCTTCTAGCAGATACGTTAGGCTTAATTTTCAGACATTCAGAAAAGCTTGTGAAGTAGAACTAAAAGACGAAAGCATTATTTACCACCTCTCATTATGCTGTGTGCTGCTGATCAGATTTTTTTCTCGCTTCTCCCCTCTGCTCCCAGATAAAATGAGAGCATCTGTACATAGTGCACCAGGAAGTTGTGAGGGTTAATGACACATCCCACAGTGCTCAGAATGTTACAGAGTTTTTGAAAGGGCTTTTATCTTTAAATACAGCTTCTGCATTTCTGATCTAAGCTGAAAGATACAAGCAGATATTTTGAAAAACATCCATTTGCATCGAAGTCATGAAATCCCAAGAGCTTTATGTGACTTGCTACAAAGTTTATTGCAAAAGCGGTGGAATGACTTCTGCCACCAGTTAAGTTGCTTGGACAGTAGGAAGGGCAAAGCTTGCACTGTTTACAAATGAGTAGGGCCAGAACTCCACCCACTTTGCTTGAGCCTGCTATTTTTTTGGTGAAATGAAAAATAAATTTTGAAAGTGTTTGTAGTGAAAGATAAATTTATAGGAATTGTTCCATTTGATACTGTCCCCTTTTAAGTAGAAACAATATGAAGGCTTTAATTCAGCACAGAATAAATCTGTTTTGTTGCATTGATTGTATAAAGCTAGGCTGCTCTGCTCTACATTTGCCTTTAAACTGTTTATATTACCTAAAATGTCATTCCAGAGGAGAGTTTGACTTAGGACTACAATGAAAGCCATTTTATTCCATGTATGGACCTCGTCTCCTAAAGCTATTTTAGTGAGTAGATAGAAAATATTTTTTAGCGAGCCATAATTTCATTTGTGTTTGTGTGCATTGGCCAGTTTAACGAGGGAGCTACACTGTTCTGCAATTCTGCTCTGCATTGTTTCACAGAAAAGACAGGAATTTTCAGGTGCAGGCTGGGGTCGTGCTTTTTAAACGTTTTATTTAAAACCACATCTTGAAATCACTGCTCTCAGTTTAGCTACTGAGAAATTAAACCCTTCTGTGCTTAGAAGATGCTCTGTAAAAAAAAAAAAAAAATCAAACAAAACAAAACCAACCAAAAATGACATCTCCTGTTGGTGTGGTGTTAATCAACATTGCCTTTAACAGAACCAAGCCATTTTTACACCATTGCAGGTTCCGGTTCCAGCTGTCACATCCTAGCCTTCAGAAATTCATTAATTTCTCTTGTTAGAACACAGTGATAGGTAGGTGAAGAAGATCTGCTGGTTCAGCAGTGGAATCAAAAATCTTGTTTAAGCTTTTTTCCTTGGGACTATGTTGTGGCAGTTCTGCAGAAGCCCGATGTAAGGATCTGCTATAGAAATGTGTTGCTCTGGGAATGACAGCTGGGTATTTGCTCACAGCACAGCTTCCCTTAGGGGGGATCCCTAAAGGGTGGTAAGGAAAGTGTATTTGTTTGACTGTATTTTTAATTTGTCATTTTGCCATGCTAAAGAAATAATTTTGAGCCTCTTTATGTTTGGGACACCAAACACTGCTGCTTGTTCAGAATGCTCCTTGGTAATAATAGATACAATGTGATCCTTTAACTTGGAGGAAATGTTATAAAGTGATGTGTATATATATAATGCTAGATATAATTAGAAATAGCAGCCTTTTATGCCATGTTTTCTGCCATCTTTTACTACTTTGGAAGTGCAGAACCTGTATCTTCTCCTACTGTAATTAGCAAACAGTCATTCTAATATGGCTGCACAGTTTCCTCCACATGTATTCTATAAAATCCTTTATTCCTCTTCCAGGGGATTTATCTCTGGAATTAAAGGGCAAATTGCACCTCTGACAAGACAAGCAGCCTTTGCATTGAGACTACCAACTGCTGTCATCCATTGCTATAATCTTTATACTTTAAGTGACGTGGAGCCAGGTTTGCAAAGGTATTTATTTGCTTAAGAGCCATTAGACTCTAAATGAGATTTTAGAATTGCCTAAGTAAATTAAACTCCTAATTCACACTGTAGATCTGATTAGGAGTCTTCATGTATCTCTAGGTGCCTAAATACCTTTGTGTAGCTGCCTGCTGGATACAAGGAACTAGTATGAAAGCATCCCTGAAGGCCACAAAAGAACACAACAGTTTTTGATAGATTTTTGAAATTAGTAGTATTGAAATTACTGAAGAAGAGGTGAAAGGCTCTGAATTTGTTATTGGTCTTTGACGTTCAAAGCACTATAAGTCATCAGCTTGAGTGAGTCCATATTGTAGGCTGGAGTGGATGTGGGGCTTGTAGGATGTGAATATAGCCTGTGCCACTTCCAGCAGCAGCTGTGCAACAGCCTGGAGCTATTTCACGCATGTTTTATTGACACAAATAAAGACTTAGAGGAGATTTCTCTTGTTAGAGAAATCCATGGTAGATACTTCATCGACTTGAACTCCAGTGTCTCCTCAGAATATTGTAATTCTTTGGATTGCTTTCATTCAGCTTTGAGGAGCTCTTGCAAGAGTTTGTCTTTCAGGCACCGTGTTCAATAGGCAGTTCTTTAGGAACTTCTGTTTGATTCCAAAGAAATTTCTTGAAAATGTTTTAAACTTATCCTTTAAACTTAATAGTTACCTTGCTTTTTCTCCTAGTAGAGGAATGACAAAACAGTCACAAACTTCAGAAGTTGCAGGACTGGGCCCTGAAAATACTGAATAGGTCTTAAAAAATTCACTTGTGCAGTAGTCTGGGTTTTAGATATTTGGGGTTAATATGTTCGTTATCAATTTTATATGCCTCAGAGAATTGTTATGAAGTTCTTAACAGTCAATGGGAGAAGGTTCTTGCACAAGAGAGAACTTCCTTTTGAAGCATGTGGTTGAATTCAGCTAAACTGTAAGTTGATCCAGCTCACCTGTCCCTGACTTTGGTATTATGCCCACATCTCAGAGTTAAAACTCATACAGATTATGTGGGTTGAGAATTTTATGACCTGCCTGGGATATCACTGTATTCAAATGCCAGTGATAGGTGTGCAATATAGACATTATGCTTACTCTCATCCATTGATGGTGTAGGGAGTCAGGCTTTTCTTGAATTATAGGTAGTCTAAAGTGCTTACTGTGGTCTTCAACTAAAATGGCATAGTAGTTACAGCACCAAAGTTGGGCACATGTAATGGGCAGTTGGAATAATGCCATTTGTCTCAAGGCTGCTGAACAAGTTTGAGAGAGACTGATCTGTCTCAGATTTGTGTATGACCATTCAACAAGGTTGTTTAAGGTGAGCAGTGAATTAATTCCAAGGGGAAAATTTTGAGTGGGCTGTCTTACATCTTTGAGAATCACACCGTGGCCATGGTTTTTTTTTTTTCATTCTCTGTTAAGGCTTCTTCAAAGATGAATGTAAAACTGTTCCTCAGAAACACTGTTGGGAGGTATTTTTCTTTATTTACTTTTAAATGTCAAATATTTGGTTTTCCTCTGTAACCCTTGGGAATTATTTCATTGTTAAATACACCTCAGATTTACTGTATACTTAAGAACACTCTTATAATTAGAAAAGGTGAAGGTAGAGAAGACAATGAAACCTTTACTAATATACAACGTCAAGCTAGAGTGGCTTTTAGTAATAGAGGGTGTCTCTACAGACCCCAGGAGCTGGACCACACTGTAGACCTTTGTGTATTTGCTGCTTCATCTGAGCTGACAGGCAAAACCTTTTCATCTGAAGCAGCAGAAGTTTGTACTTCTAAGTTAAAGCGCTCCAGCTTTGGTTTCTGTGTGGATGGTGTTCCCAGCACATTCTTACTGGGACAAAAGAGGATAACTGATGGCAAAATACCAACACAGAGTTGTTGGTTAGGCACTGTGATGTTGAAAGAAGCATACTATGTAATCAAATTTAAGCCCCAAATTCCAAAGAGCTGTTTTGTCTCAAAAGCTAACTTTGAAAAGTTAAGACAAATTCCCTTGTTTCCTTTCCTGGGAACTTCACAGGTGCTGAAAGACATGAGATTCTTTATAACAGTTGGGTTCCCAAGTACCTTGGGCCTCTCTGAATATCCTGAGTGGAAAATGTCAATAACACTCTTTTGAGAATGTACCATATGGAGAGGACAAAGCACCTGCTTTTGAGCAGTGGTTTGGAAAAGGCTGTAAATACAGCTGGGAAAATATTATTGTATTCATAGTTACAATGGCATACTGTTGTCATCTGAAAATGCTGAAACTGTAGTAAGCTGCTAAATGGAAGTCCCTTAATATACCCTTTAAAGTTTTCTGTTGCATGTTCTCGAATGTGTCTACCTCCTTTTTTGCTACGATAGGCAGTATTGGTTTGTACTGGCTTGCATACCAAGTACAGTTAGTTAATGAGTTAATTAATATTTAAATGCCATTAATGCAAATACTCTTGTTAAATAGGCAAATATATCATACAAGAAAAGCCTTACACCCATCCTCACACTAGAAATGGAAGTCTGAATATTTATTGCAGGTCTTCTTTTGGAAAGATTGCCAGTTTATTCTAGTTATCTTTGAAATGCCTTGGTGTGAAAGCTCCAGGTTTACTGGGTTATTATTTACTGGTTGTTATTGTGACTGTTATGGGGCCAAAAGTTGCTAGATTATTGAGCATGCTAAATGGGGAAAGATCAAATATAATGGAAAGGGTTGCGGTGTCTGATTCCTAGGCCATAAGGCTTTGAGACACTACATGTTATGTATTTGCACAGTGGTTTTAGGTGCTATCATAATACAAACAATGTGTAACTCATTCCAGCTTTCATTACTGTCTAGAGACATGTGGAAGCAGAAGAGGGACCAAGTATTAAAGGCTTAGAAATAAACACGAGGAGAAATTAAGGTTGTGTGGTGTCAATCCTCAAATAAATGTGTCCTTCAAGATGGTCTTTCTCTTCTGCATGCAACAAAATGTTGTACTGCGGTCCAGCTAGTCTGGTTCACTGCTTAACAGGCATCACGTTGCCTGTGGGTAGGGATCCTGAATTAGTCCAAAGTCCTCACAAGTAGGATATTCAATGCTCAGACAAACAAAGTATTTTGGTAAATGACATTGCATCTTCAGAACAGAGTAACTCCTGTGTGTGCCTGCTGGGTGAGGTGTTCCGTACAGTGTAACAATCTGTCCATTTGATAGCATGCTTCAAGTGTCCTAAATATTATGTTTATTTGTTTGGCAGGCATTATGCTTTACTATTGAGAGCTTGAATGGTTCATTAACAGAAGCAATTCATCTATAATAATCTACCATGAATGGTTTGGGGTTTTTTTCATTAAAAATGAACTAAAATGATTTATTGGGGAATCAGGATGAAAAGCCATTTAGATTTAAAACACTTAAAGCAAAATTGGTTTTCACACAAGTTCCTTTGCAACGTCTTTCTCTTTTCAGTGCTTTTTGTAGCAGTATTCCCAGAGAGATGAACTCACTAACAAGAGACGGGGACTGTAAGATAAGAGTCTAAAGTCTGATCAGATACCTCAGCATGAGCTGTGAGAAATGTGCGTATCATGGAAAAAAACAGCTTTTAAAAAAACCCACACCACCACCCAAAAAAAAAGCCCTATTGTTGTGAAGATCTGTGAATATTATTCTTTGTGTAGTGCCAAGAACAAGATCCACTTAGGAAGTGGTATTTAACTTTATTTGTTATCTTAAAGTCCGTGATCTCTTCTCAGTAGAGACAAGAGTCAAAGAAAAGAGGGTAATTTTTCTCAGTAGCTTACAGATTTCTCCATGACCTGTTTTCCCCAGGTCATTTGATGTAACCGGTCTTTGACTGCTAAAAACAATATCAGAAGCTGTATTTTCTGCAGCCTGGATGTCTGCAAAGAGTGGTAAGGATATTGTAGCTCCTATTTCGATATACCTACATTTGATGGACGGAGCACCTCATACTTAGGAAGAAAAACTGAAGCTATGTTTTAACTCCAGTAACAAACAAGGATGAAGACCTGTTTGTATCACTGGTCTGTCTCTCTGTCAGCCTTTTTCCTCAGTGTGGAGGCATGTCAAAAGATTTTAAGGTCAAAATCAGATCTCCTTGTAGATCTGTTCCTGCAAGTGACCTCCAAGTTCTTGGATCTCAATCCATGGATCTGAACTGGCAGGCAAGTTTAATTAGTCAGTGTTCCGTCACCACGTCTCCTTGTAAAGAATGCTACTTAGATGCATTTCAGGTTCCCCTTGTTAATTCTTAAGTCTCGGCCAGAGTTACCATTGCTGAAATTTCTTCCCTGAGGGATATCAGGAACTGTAACTAATGAACTAGTCAGAATGTCAAAACATTGGTACATTTCTGCCCTTAGCACTCCATTGAATTGCATCTCAGCAGTCTTTAGCAAAGTTGCTTCCATTGTACAGTGGGCTGAATATGTCTGTAAGGGATTCTTTCTACAAATTCAGTGTAAATAAGCTAAATGAGCACTAATAAAGACACTGGGCTGGCATCTCAGCTAGTGTAAATCTACCTAGTGCTGTGTTTGAGGAAGTTCCCATGAAAATACAGGTTTCTCCTTTGATGTGGGTATAGATTCATCAAATTGGTTTGTACTTTAGCTGGTCATCTTACATATTGTCCTTCCAGTTTCTCTGGAACCACTCATTCAACTTCATTCACTTATTCATTTCACTAGCTAGCAATGAGTAGCGTGTTACGTTATGACTTCCAGGCAGTGAATAACTTTTAGTATGTAGCCTAAGATGTTTTAATCTGTAAGCAGCTGTCACTCAACTGCAGTTGAGCAGGAGACAGTATTTAACTATTTGTATTACAGTAGTGCCAGTAGGACACGGTTAGGACCACAACCTCCATTTCCCAGACTCTAAACAAAAGTAAATTTAGTTCTTGCCCCAGAAAGCTTATAGTTCAACCAGACGTCATAGTGCAAACACAGTTTAGCTGTGGTCAAATGAAAGTGTCTTTGTTTGTCTGCCTAGCTGAAGAATCATATAATGAAGCATAAGCTTCAGTAGAAGTGGAAAGCAATCTCCACTTAGCCTAAAACAATACTGTGTAAATTTTTCCTTGTGACATTATTGGGCAGTTTCTTGCACTCTTAAACTGAAGTAATGGTTGCTACTGAACCTCAGTTTGTCTGGTTTTGGCTCAGACCTCTTCCAGTTCATTTATTCTCACTTTGTTTGACATCTGCATCCCGAATCTGAGTCTTATCTACCTGTCAACCACCATCAACAACTTGTTCTTAAAGTAAAATGTGGTATCATTTCAGCGGTACTTAACTCAGCAATGGAAGCTGAATGTATTTTGAAAAGATAAAAAGAAAAAAATTCAACCCCAAACCCCCTTCATCATTTGGATGTCTTTCCTCATCTTGTTATCTTGGTTCAGTTTGCAGTATAGTTTGAGAATACGTGTTACAGTGTACGCTGAACCACAGGACAGATAAAATTATGGGTTGAAATGTGGTTGTGCTGTTAGAATCAATTTTGGATGGCATTTTTCAGCGTCTCATTATGGGAAGAACATTTAAGCCCAGTCATGCATCAGATCTGTTTGACTTATACATACCATGGAACATACACGTGAGATATCTGAGAACTTTCAGAGCATGTGTGACATTGCAGATACCTGATGCAACAATATACACTGAAACAAATGTCAGAACAGACAGAGGGGAGGTTATTTTTTATATATTAAATTCATGCTGCAAAACATGTTGACTTCAGCGTGTTTTGTGGCAAATCACTAAACCTCTGTGATGATTTAAATAAAGAGGAAAAATGGTTTTTTTTTCAGAATGGCAGAATTGTAATTTCCTAAGAGGTCAGGAAAAGCATATAAATGTTGTTTAATGCTGTGTTTTGTTGTACTGTTACAGAAGCTTCTTCAATGCCATTAAAATTTGGTTATATCTATAGAGCGAAATGCTAAACATGTTTCTGTAGGGAATATGTTGTCCTTCGAACATCCAAGGAGCTTGTTTAGTTGGGGTTTTTTTGTGTTGTTTTTGTCTTTTAATGGCATAGCTGAGTCAATTGTGGTTTACATCCTGTGAAAGGGCTGAAGTCTCTTTATTTGAAATATTGAACAGTAAATGCCTCTTTTATTCAGATCATCCCAAAGCAAAACATAGGAAGGCTCCAGCTCTGATGGACTCCTGCCAAGCAAGACATAAAATAGCAGTTTAAAAACAAAACAAACAAAATCCCCCAAATTAGCCAAATTTTACCCCAGTTTGGGTAAACCCCAAATATCACTCATCAGAGTAAACATTCTCAGCCAGTGTATGAAACCAAGAAATATTCTGATCATCAAGAGTTCTTCATCTTAAACCTATACATACTCTCTGAAGCTTAAATAATACTGATGCAAATGAAAACACATTACAGTTCGGTTCCAGTGACTACAAGGTGTTGGAAGAATTCCAGTGCCATATTTTTAGCAAGTCACAAATTCTCTGAAATTGAGATGTGCTTCAGAGATGGCTCAGCTTTGACAAAATGCTGACAGGATCTTAACTGCCAAACACATTTCCTGTCTGGTTCCTTGGTTGTCTGTTTGCTGGCTTACCTTGTCCTGGAGTCACTACCTTGGAGACATGCTGAGTGAAGTGCGTCTGGGCTGCAGATTCCAGGCTCACAGGATCCACAGCTTGCCTTGGACAAGTGCTCTGCAGAGAATTGACAAAGACTTGGTGCTCCTTAATTCTAAGAGGAGGAAAAAATAATTCAGGATTAAAAAATTGCTCACACTTAAGAACTGCCTTTTTTTTGTGCGCTGTACTAGAATGTGCATCATGTTGGCAAGTAGATGGATAACTTAAGTTGTTCTGTTGATTTAGACTGAAGTTGCTGTCACTTTGCAGAATCGGGTATTATACTGCTGCAAAGTAGAAGATTAATGCTAGAGTTCAATTTTAGATGAGGGGAGGTGCTAGGAAATTAAATTACTTGTCCAGGTTATTCAGAAAGCTTCATTCCAAGGAAGCCAAATGCAGTTCTTCAGCCTTCACCACAAGTTCATCTGGTTTTCCTTTGTGAAACAAAACCAGTATGATCTTTGCTACTGTAACCTTCCATTGTCTTGCTGCCAATAGTCTCCATGTATTTGATGGTCTCTTCAGTTTTAATGGAATTAATCATGTTGCAAAATGGAACCACCTTCTTTACACTTGAAGGCTGACTCCAGGTGCCCGTGTGGGTGTGATGATATGGGCTAACTAAATTAGAAGCTCCGTTCCTCTGTTCTTCAGCTATAAAAATAGGAATCTTGCTATATGCCTTGGTTCAGGCACAGAATACTCAAGAGGAGTGTGTGGGTGCAGTTGGGAAAGACTTATTTTCTTAGCTTTTAAACTAACCAATTATAAGCTTATATTACCCCTTCTTTATTGTTGTATTTCTTATTTAGCTTTAACATAGTATGCCAAAACCAGGAAACATCCGTAGAAGTTGGTGGCCTTATCTGCAGCATTTCCCTTCCCTCAGCTTGCACTGGTGCTGACAGTGATGATAGCTACTGGTATTTTGATTAGAGCTTAGTGTCCTCTCACTGTCAGCATGCCTGGAGTATTTGGTAGTCCCAGCTGGTGGCCATGGACCACTAGGGTTAATAGGAATGCAGGCAACAGCTGGTCTAGGTCAAATCCCCGCATGCTTTAGTTTGTGAAAATTTCCAATGCCCCCCAGTATATGATGGAAAGGATACAGCGTTTAAAAGGTATCTTTTATTGTCATAGGCTAATTAGGGCTGTCCTAACTTCATGAGGGAATATGTAATAATACTTGGTAGTTACAGAATATTGAAACCAGGCAGGAGATATTAGGCTGCAGAGGAGAAAATATACTTGCTTCTGATACTCTGTCCTTAGGGTCCTTCTAATATCTTAATGAAACGTAGCCTGGATGAAACACAAAGCTGGGGAAAAAAAATGGAAAAGCATCCTCCATTCTTTGGAGCTTGTCTTAGCCCCTAAAGGAGACTGGAAGTGTTTTCTTTCTCACTGTGGAAGTGTGATTATGTAGCAGCCTTGCTGTTTAAAATGTGGAGATTTTTTCCTCCTTTCTCCTTCACTTTTGTTTTATTTCTGACTTGCATTGCTGGGGCTGGTGCTATTTTGCCTGCAACTCTGGTGTGAGAACAGGCTTTGTGTTCATGAGCTTCTAATCAGAAGTGATGACAAGCCCTTGAACAGAGCACTGTTGCCCTTGTCCTCATGAAATATTTTATCCTTTCTGATATCACTGGACATGCAACTGTAATAAAGCCAGTTTCTTCCACTGGAGATGTGTAGAAGTGGATTCTTACTATCTTTGTGCAGGAGCACCTCACAGTGACATCTGTGTCCGTGCTGAAGATGATTTCCTTCATTTCATGGGAATATGATGATGCTTGTGCATTATTAAAAGGGCCTAACAAGTTTCCTGGGGAGAGGCATTGGAGTGCAGTGTATAACAGCATTTATGTAATTAGCTCCTTGGGATTTTAATGGAAAATACCGATATTTTGCAACCATGATTTTCATTTTTCTGGCAGCTTCAGAGTAACAAGGAAACTGTGGATTGCCCAGAGTCCTAAGCTGTTGTCTCTGGTAGGAAAGGTGAGCGATTTCGCTGTCTTGAAGTGCTGATTAGCTGGGATCTAATTGTGACGTTAACATAAAATCACAGCATTCAGTGTAATGTGTCATTCGAAGGAGGTGTAGTAAGAAACATAATTCCCCCCCTAAGTTTTTATTTGAGAAGAGATGAAGGAGATTCAGAAAACAAGCAGTAAGAGCTGAAACAAAGTATGTGTGTAGTCTCTGACTTCCCACTACACCCCCTCTGCTGTGAAATCAGGTCAGATATCAGGTCAGGTACTAGGCGCTCAAAATGGACTAACTTCTTGAGCTTTCACTCATTTTTTCAGCCTGGACTGCTGACTTTCTCTGAGCTGTCTGCAGTTGTGGCTACACTGCTATCTGTACCTGAGCTAGCAAAGCAGATCATGTCCTACACTTGATGATTGCAGTAATGACTGAAGGATATATGTACTGACAACTCCCTCTTCTTTGATCTTCAGAAATGTCATCTGCAGGAACGTTGTAGCCCCTCCTGAACACCCCATCCCTTTGTGTGGGACGTGGTTTGTCCTTTTCATAAGAGGGTTTTGCTGAACGTAGTGCTTTTAACCTGACTTAGTTTAGCACTGTTGTAAACCAGCTGAACAAATGTCCATGTCTTCTCCAAACTCGGCCCCACTAGTACTATACATTTCTGTGATGCCCAAAGACTGGCAAAATCATCTTTGTTCTGTAGCTTGTCTCTAATGCAGGAACCCCAGCCCTCTCCAATGACCTGAACACAGTGTGTCTTCCTGTTGTGCTGTTCTCTTGACAGGGGGGTTTATGTTTGGGGGACACTAACACTGGCTGTTAACAGTCTGCCTGGTAGTAGATAACAGACAGTTTTCAATTGTCTCTAAGGAGAGCCCTGGCATTTGGCTTCATTACAGAAGAGAGTCAGGGAAGATGAGGGGAAGAGGTAGCTGTTGGTGAGTGAGGACTGTAGTCTGGAAATGGGCTGTGTAGACCACAGGCTGATAGAGCCAGAGCAGCCAGCTCCAATAGGAGAGTTGATGTCAGGTAGAATATTCTGGAGGTTTGCTTCTGTGGAGGATGGTACAAAGTCTTAAGCAGACTTGTCCAGGAAATCTTTACAGCTCTTATGTTATGCCTTGTACAAAGTCATTAATTCATCTTAAACATTTTTCAAATGCTCTGTGCAGTTAAGTCCAGAATGTTTTCCCTTCAGACCAAATTTTCAGGGTGGTCACACACCATATGGTGACAATGGACAGCCTCCTAGGTCCTTTAAGTCCCAAGACAGGTTCTGGGAGAGTTTCTCAAGTGAATGATTTACTATCTCTTGCCCTGTTCCTTCTCAAACAGAGCAGAAACATTCTAGTGACCTCAAAGCTAATACACTCCATTATCTCTGGATGAAGACAATGACATTTTTGGCAATGTAGTTTTGGAGCATTATTCTCAACATTTCATTCCCAACATTTTTGGGGATGCCTTTAGCAGAAATCATGACCTTAGAAACGTTTGTTGGAAACTAGTCCCTCCAGACACACTGGAGAGATTAATTTTGCTCTTCATACCATGGTACCCTCTGTGAAGTTGAAGCAGTTTTCCCGTGCATTCATAAATGAAAAGCATGTCATCTCTGGCTAATTATGAACCTTAGTCTGTATCGTCTTAATCAGACCACTGAAGTTCTTTTATTTATTAAACTGTCTCATAGTCTGTGGCTACCATTATATGCTAGGTTTAGGAACAAGTTTCACTGTCATTTCACATCTGAGTCTTTCAAAAATTCTTCTACAGTGAAAAAAAAAAAAAAATTGGCTTATTTCTCTACATTATTGTAGTCTTTTCTTCCCAAATCTCTTGCTTATACAAATATAAGCTTTCTCAGCTTATATCAGCTGAATATCACAGTGTTGTGAAGATAAGGACTCCACATTATGCCGACATATAATTCTTAAGATTTGTTGAAGTGACAAATAACTGACTCTGCACTGAGGTGCACAAAGAAAGGTGTCAGTTCTTGGAATTGGTGCATTTTCATTGCGTGGGGTGAAGAGTCAAAGCTGCAAATTTAAGATCTGGATCATGTGGGCTGTACAGTACTCCAGTGGTACATTTGTGTTGAATATTGTTTTACCTGAAACAATTTAAGGAATTCAAGTAGTTACAACACCTTGGGTATTAATGATATTGCATCTTACTCTTAATTACACTACTATAAATTCAGAGTAATATTATTTAGAGAGAAGGTGTTGCTTGTGTAGGATCTAAAGCTAAGAGAAACTTGGGTGTTTGAGGGTTTGAAATTCTGGTCTTGGCAAATAAAAGCAGAAAGAAGTAATTGTGTGTTAGTATTGTTATTATGGTACTGCACTATAAACTGGTGTAACACCATTGACTTCAGAAAGTATTCTCACTGTACTTGTTGAGGATCTGGTCTTTTGAGCCTATATATACTCTAATTAATGCTGTTAATATCATACTAAGTTATCTTAATTACTTCTTAAAATGTTATCTTCATATTCCAGATGGTACCCTGGATATGATGGGAACTTTCCCAGTCAGTTTTGCCTTCCTTGGGCTGATAACCATCTGTTTATAAAAGGTTCAAGATCCTCTTTTCCTCTATTAATGTTTTGGCCTTGATTACTCACAACTGAGTGCCTCTGATTATTTTAGCCATTATGTGTTCAGTACTTGATGCTTTGCATAGCAGAACTGGAATAAACTGGCTGTGCTATAAGATGTTCGGTGTATACTTAAGACAATAATCATTTAGCTATCTCATTTCCTTAGCAACATTTTAAAGATTAATCATAGAGAGTGGTATAAGCCAAGAAAAAGATACCTGGTATAGATCAGAAATTAAGTGGTCTTCTTCATGGTGTCTTGTTTGGACTCGGTATATTGATAACTTAATGCAGAATTCGCAAAAACCACAGTGTCTTGTTTATGCGCCTAAAATTTGGATGAGCAATGATAGAGCAATTCTCAAATATGCAAAGATAAATTTGCCGAGCCCCTTTCTCGGTTTTTGAGACTGCAGTAAGCAGTCAAATGTTTAATATTAGTGGCAGCTAAAGCAACAGCCTCCTTCATGTCGGGGAGATTGCTCATGGGGTCTGTATGTGAGAAAGAGCTTCTGTTTGTGTTTTGTTTGGGGTTTTTTTTTGGTTTTTTTTTTTTTGTTTTTTTTTAGGTTAGCAGCATGGGGGAGAGAGAGAGAAGACTTTAAAAGATCTAGAGGAAGTATTTTGTTTTGAAGTACTCTTAAGTACAAATGTATTCTTAAAAATCTTTTATTACCAATTGTATTACCAATTTAATGACAAATATTTTTATATTAAAAACCAAGGAGTGGCCTCAATACAAATGCATTATTGCCTGTTAAAAATAAAACAAACAAACAAACCAACCAACAACAAACCTAAAAAGCCAACCTCACAAAAAAACCAAACACCCCCACCCAAAGCAACCTTCCCCTCCAACCTTATAGCTTATATCAGAAGGACATTATATGGTCTCTCTTCCTTTCCTTCAGAGAAACATGTATAGACACCGCTATAGGTTGCCTCTTAATGAGTCATGATTCACTCTTGCAGGTATTTTACTAACTCTACCATAGGCATAAGAGTTGGGAAGGGTTTTTGCTCTCTTTTCTCTCTGCCATAATAGATCAGTGTGTTTTGTTTTGGGTTTATTTTGTTGAGTTTGGTTTTTTCAGACAATCAAGCAGTCTTAACCAAGTAGCTCTGAGTGGATGAATGATGGGACAAACTAAACTTGAGGATGTGTGTTTGGACTGTAGTTTATACAGTTTGTTCAATTGCTTAGTAATACAGCAAGGAAGGAATGGAGAAGTTCTGACCTTACGTGGTGTGGATTTGATGGTATTTTGAGGAGAGACAGCATGTCACATGCATGCTGTCTGCTTGTATTCTGAACACTATACATTTAAACGCTAAGTGGAAGATATGTCTAGGAGAACTCTCTAAAGCTCAGTGAGGCTTGGATTTCCATGTGCAGCTTAAGACAAATCACCTAGTCACTGTGTAGGGGAACAGACCTTGCTGGGCCATGTTTCTCAGCAGTTATGCCTCAGCTGAATAAATAGGCCCTTTGAGCAAGTACCAGACTTGACAAATGAAATAGTTTCTTATACTTTCAGTCTCAAGCACAAACTTAAGACCTCAAACTTTGCATCTGAGATGTCAACAGTCAGTCTTTTTTCTAAATGAATGGGGTTTGTGATCTTTGATGTTGTAGCTCTTCAAGTATTCTTTATACTTCCTTGGTTCCTTATAGATTTTAGTTACTTTCTTGGATCTTTTTATTACTGCTTGGTCTCGTATACATCATCATGAAGAGAATATTAAATTCTGCCACTCTGATGGCATGCCATTTTCATCTTCAACTACATAAACTCTTTCTACACGATTATTCAATTATTTTTCTTCTGATAGAGACTGGACTTGTCTCTGACATGAGGTCTGCTATGATTTTGACAAATGCGAAAGAGACTGCATTGCCCATAAGAAAGACCTTAGACCTACATTGACCTATCCTGCTTTTTAAGTAGAAGTAATATGAAATTACTGTAAGATACCATTCCATCAGTTTTGAAAGCGGATTGATTATAGTGCTAGAATCTGAGAGTCAGAGAGCGCACAAAGTGTGTCTGCTTCGCTGCTTGGTTATTCAATGTTGCAGCTGGAGATGGGGAGACCATGTGCAATGTACTGTCCCTGGGTGATACAAAAGATTTCATTTGGCTGGGACTGCCTCAAGCTGTCACAGGTGGTGTTCTTTCATCTACAATAGCACCCTTAAAATATAAATGACTGCATTTATTACATCAGCTCTTTTTCCTTCTTTGGAATACTGCAGCTAAAGTTACGTTACACATGGCAAATGTTCTTGCTCCCTTGAGAATCAGTTTAATTACTGATGTAGATGCGTAAAGGATCTATCGTGTCTGAGATGTTAATTTTACCATGCTTTAATTAAGAGGTCAAGTGTGAAAAGCTGCAGAATACCTCCCACTTAAAGATGCTGAATAGAATGGTAGGGGATAGAAAGCACTGATATGATGAGGTTTTCACTGTCTGTAGGAGTATTGACTTTCCTTCTGCATCTCATTACAATGAGGCTGGCATCTGGAAATACACGCCAACTTTTCTTCGCTCATTATGTTTTCTAGCACTAAAGGCTTTTTCCATCCAGAGTCTTCAAAGCACCACAAGGGCACATCTCTCCTTTCAAAGGTGATAGTCACTCC
Source organism: Ceryle rudis (assembly GCA_033439905.1). Classification (NCBI taxonomy): domain Eukaryota; kingdom Metazoa; phylum Chordata; class Aves; order Coraciiformes; family Cerylidae; genus Ceryle; species Ceryle rudis. The sequence continues at coordinate 20,062 of JAAGNO010024681.1, forward strand.
TAGGTGCCGCTGATTTCCATTAGAAATGTCAGGACTGTGTCCCTTGCCCAGCGTGTTTGAAGAATGGGACTGCTGCTGTCCTGTGCCCCTGTGCTCTGGCACAAGGGAGGTGTGGGGCACATGTTCACCAGAGGACAACAGGTGCTCCAGCTCCGAACACCCAGTTCAAAGAAAACTTACAAAAAAGGCAATGGTCGGGCAAAAGGAAGGAGTGCCCTGTAACAAGGGTAGAGAGAACTAGACAGTAAGCATGCCTTGCAGTAGGGTGGCCGCCTGAGCTTGTTATATTTGCCCTGGCAGCTGGAGCAGCAGCAATGCCATAGATAAAAGCAGGTGTTCACAGGACAACTTTTGAAGGTTTTATTGAGATTGACCTGTTGCACTTTCAGAAAGACTAAGTGACCAAGTAAAGTGGTACTGTTGCTCTCCAAACAGTCATAAGGAGCACAGTTGATGATTTTTTATTAACAATTTTTTCACCACTTATTGTCTATATGAATTGCTGATTCACTAAAATATTCTTCTGATGTGTGATACAGAAAGTGTATTTTCAGAAACTTTTCTCCTCTTGCTGGTGCTGTTTTCTCTTTTCTGTGGTGGTCACTTCTCTTGCTTTTAAAGAAGAGTAACAGTTCAGCTGTGTCACTGCCTCCCTCTGCATCCTGGAGGAAGACTGGTGTAACATTGGAAAAACACAGAGTTAAATATTAACATGTACTACTGAATGTTCCCACTGAAAAAATCAGGACTATTTCCAAGCAGTGAAAGCAGACTTTTCTTTCCTGTACTTAAGTTTTGCTGCTTAATTCTTAAAACTACAGCTTGCTTGACCATTTTAACATAGTTAATAAGTAGAAATTGGGAATCTTCTACTTCTTACCTGCTCTCACCCAGGCTGCTTCTCCTGGCTGGGTGATAGACTTACTGGAAGAATCTCATGTGGTAAATGAATGCTGGAACATATAATAAGTATTTTCAAGGTAAGAGGTTGATTTTACTTTTTTTTTTTTTTCCTTTGCTTGCTCTTTTAGGCAGGAAGGTGATGTTAATAAATGTGACTGGGTACAGATGCTACACTTCTTCAGGCATATTCAGAATTGGGATTCCTCTTATTGATGGTAAACCCACGTAGTCACCTCAGTATTAGCTGAGGACCTAATTAGCTAAGGCTGCAAATGCAGAATTTTCTTCTGCTGACTTGAAATGTCACCATCAGTCTCTTCTGAGATAGAAAGGTGCACAAAGAGAATTATTTTGATGAAGAGGAGTCTTTCACTCTAAACAGTTTGATGTATTCAGAACACATACTTATTCTGTCTTGCTGGTTGTCTCAGGTGTTGAGACTTTTGCCTCAGTGCACTGGGAATCCCTGCTTAAGGTGTTAAAGCTCTAATCTTTGCAGAGCAGCTCAGATATCAGCTGTGGCAAAGCAGGAGCAGTAAAGCCTATGACCCTGAACTGGAAGGGCTTGGTTAATACAATGTTAGTGAAGGGGTATTGCTGAAGCTTCTCTCTGTATGTGTAAAAACTCTGCATGATGATACAGAAAGAATCCTTCAGAAATAAAATGGTGGGGTTTGTTTTGATTCAGATTACATGCATTTGCACAATAGCATCCCAGAGCAAGAGAGGTCTTGGCATTTGCATGAGGCACGTGCTTCTGCCCACAAACAGCCAGTAAGATAAGTCAATAAAAACAAGCCATGCAAGGCATGAATTGCTTAGAGCTGGAAGAGACCTATTAGGCTATCTAGCCCTCTCACATGCCAGTGAAGAATTGCTTCAACTGGATTTGCTGTAGAAGACAGATGAATAGCTAAATAAAACACAGGATCACATTTTCTGTATGATATGGTAGAAGGCTTTCTATGCTTTAGTTTTTACTTGTGCAACGAGCTTTGATCCTCATAAGCAGCAATATCCCAGAGAAATTTTTTCCCAGGCTGTTTGATTTTAAGCTTAAGAATGGTCTGAAAGAAACTGTTCTGATTGCACAGATGTGCAGTTTTGCTTTGTGCGGTGTCTCGTTTTGGTCTCATTAAAGAAGAACAAGAAGAAAAGGCAGAAAGCTGTGAGTATGGCTCTCTATGAGAGCACAAGTGTGTGCATGTGTGTTTGACAGCTCGAGAGGTCTGCCCATTTTATATCAGTTGTGAGAATAAAATGGCTACTCAGACCTTAGGGAGGGAATTTTACAAAGACAGCACATTGCAAAGAAAACAAAGGCTTCACTGCATGTGACGCAGCACTAAAGCAAGCTACCATTTCCTATTAAAGTAGTGTCTTGCATGACTGTGAAAGAGATTCTGTAATGAAAAGTGATTTAGCTTACTGAGAGCTATGCATCTAGTTCTGGCATGGACATGTGACAGCTCTGTGGTCAAAAAGGCAAACAAATGTGTTGGTGCTGGTGTTTTAAGCAGCTTCATCTGGTGACTGGACAGGGAATTGCAGGCACATTTGTTTCATTGCATTAATTTCTTGCATTATTCCCCTCTTGTCTGTTATTGTTTCCTTACCAGTATTTGTATTTGAATAGAAAAAGAGCTCTGTGGTAAATTATGTGCATGCCTCCCTTCTTTCCAGGCCTGACATGTTTATATATACAAAGAATTATGGAGGAATTGAAGAAAGGACCAGAGAAGCTTAGATATTATTTGGAAGAGCTTGTCAGATTTTTAATTAATGGGCATATAGCAGAGGGAATGAAATCTGTTGCTCAGTACCATAATAGGCAGTGCAGTGCTTCTGCCTCTGTCATCCTTAACAGACGGATTTATTTTTGGTAATGAGACATTTATCTCCTCTGCATCTATTAAAAGCTTGTTCCAGCGTCAAAAATCAGTTGGAAATAACATGAAAAAGTTTAGTGGTGAGATGTGTTTCTTTTGGACGCTTGTCACAGCTCCATCAAATCCTGGGGTTCCTTTTTCACTTTATTTTGGTGTATTTTTGCCTTGCTGCTACTTACATTTCCAGATGATTTAGGTGTTATTCTGATAGCACCAAATAAATATGTGAATATTTAGATTATGTAAAGAGGTTTAATGAAATTACTTTTGGGGTAATAATTAATATACTGCCAGTGCAAATAATTGTTTTTTTCTACACTTATCTGTGTGTAGACCCTTTAGGACTTTTTGTTAGCTGCAGATCCCTTGGCTACCTGATTTAAGCCTATTGAAAGCAGACTTGATTTTCTTTATGAGCATCCTTGAAGCAGTCCACAGAAAACCATGGGTGAGTGGCAGTCTGGTTCAGCTCTCCTGGTGCCATAGAGAAGGTGTCCACGTAAAAGTAACTAGTAAAAGAATTCCGTTGATCAAAAAATATGGGCTCTGCGTATATTTCTTGTCTTGACACAATCCAGTTAGGAAAGTGTTTTCACACTTGTGGACTGAGTAGTTAATGTCATACTTAAGCAAGTCAACAAGCAGACCACTTTCCTTAATCTGTCCATAGAGAAGCTTGTGTGGGCTCTAGATGAATGCATTGGGCTTTTTGTAGGCATTTGTTTGAAATCCTGTGAGATTTATTGGATACCTTTTAATAGGTTTCCAAACTGTTCTATAGCATTCCACAGGTGGGATGTAATTTTCCTAGTGAGATCTGAAGTGCTTGACAACTGGTGAAAAAAAAAAAAACCTGCCTTCTTTTAGGTTTGTAAGTAAGATTTCTTTTAAAGAAGCTATCTGGTGCCTTAATGCACCCCCATTTTGTTAGCTATAAAAGAGGAGAAATGGCCAGGATATCAAAAAGGCTTACTGATAAGAAGTAACCCAGGAGCTTATTCCAGGAAGTTTATTTTCAGAAAGTGTTGAGTATTCATACCTTGAGAACCTTTTAAAGTATTTATGATTCACACCAGACATTCCTTTCAGTCTTGGTTGATAACCATCTCATAAAAGTGACATAAGACTAAATACATTGATGCAAGGAACGTTTTGGCTTTTTAGCTGATAAAGTGCTAACTGTAAGAGCCGCAATCTGTCTAGTAACAGAACCACAGATAACAAACAACTGAAAGGTTACTATTCCTGAGGAGTTATGTCATCCAGCTGCATGGATGAAACATCTTTTCCATGGAAGAAATTACATCCTACATGGAAGGGATTCTCTTCTCTACTGTACAAATCCTACATTGTCCTTACCTACCCATTTCCTTTCATTCTTCCGTTCATGCACAGAAGTTATTCTCTTCATTTGGCTCCTGCTGCAGTCTCTATGTCTATGAACTATCAACAATGCTCCCCTTTCTTGCCCTTATCCTCCTACACATGCTTTTGAACAACTCTGGTTGCTAGGATTAGAGTCCTCATAAGGCTGGGGGTGGGGGGGGAAGTGTCCCTTCATCAGCAGCTTCCCTTTGCAATCTTCTGTTCTCCTTTGCACCTCTTTTTTTTCAAAAGGCATGTTTGTTGTAAGACCTTTTGCTGCTGCTGTGCTCCTTTCTGGCTTTTTGTTTAAAAAATGGTTGGAATGTCAGTGACTAAGTTGAGGAAAATGATTTCATTTCATTGTATGCTGTGAGTTAAACAATCAGTACCTTGCACAGAGACTACTTTCATTTGTGATGAAAAGGGACAAGTGCTCCAAAATGGCAGAGGCAGTGACACTCTGTTCTGTTCCTTACCCTTCCTCCCTTCTCCCCCACACTTGGGCTTTACAGATGTGGATGCTGACTCTGTGATGTATCACTGCAGAACTGGGCATGTTTCTCTTTCAGGGGAGGTATGTGGGAAATGACAACCTTCACATTATTTCAAGTGGCACAGCAGCCATCCGCTGATGTGACAGATTAATTTTTGCAGGCAAGAATTGACACTGAATTAGACTCTTGCTGGGATAGATAGGGAGGATGATAGATAGAAGGATGGATATATGTGCTCTTTGTTTTCTAATAAACACTGTGTGAGTACTGATATTTAGTTTTTATGATTTTTATGTTTTTAAATGTAGATTCTGTTTGTCAGCATACTTGAGCTACAGAGTTCAGTTCCAGAAAGTTTTAGTGTTTATTCCAGGGATCTCACTGTAACCTTTCCTTGGAAGCATTAAAAAGTGCAGTCATTCCAGGATCTATGTAGAACCTTGAGTTTGAAATGCCTTCACCGTGCTCAGAATAGTACAGGATAGTACCAAGTTCTCTGGAGCTCACTGGACCTATTTCACAAGGCAGAAGCTCATGTTGAAAGGACCTGTGTTCCCGTGGGTCTTAACACTTTGCCTGAGATATTCAGGAGTGAGCTGATTAATAGAATGATCCCTCTCGATCCAAAGGCCTGTCATGGAGCTGCAATTAAGAGTGAAGTTTTGAACAGACTGGCACCAGTCTCTGCATGCCACCAGACTGGCTGATCCCCACAGTGCCTTCAGCACCCCGTGAGAGTGGGCACTGATGAAGTCCTGACTCTGTATCATTGAGCCATGTGCTCAGGGGAAGAAAAGAAAGGGGACTGGAAGACATGTTGTCCACCTGAAGATACGGTGTGCTTAGAGAGGGTCAGACATTCATCAGTTGACACTTAATGCTATAAATTCAGGACAATATTCACTCCATCAAAATCAAAGAATAGGGAAATGTTCTTACCCTTTCTGTCTCAGAATAGGTACAGAACATCTCTGTTTAAGCTTCATGCTGGATTTTCAGTACAGGAGTCTGTCTGGATTTGTCCAATGTGTTCTCTCTACCAGGTCTTCTAACTTATTTCTTCTTAAGTGCTTAACAGGTATCAGCTGGGAGGTTGAACAGAGCATGAGTAAAAAGCATAAAGCTCATGGTGAACAATAATTAAGAACTGTGACAAAGAGCAGTTTTGGAGGATGCAGTGAAACGGAATAGTTATGAATGAAATTTCTGCATGAGACACAGGGAAAGTTGTCCAGAAGATAGAAGGTATCTTCTACCTCCAGCAACTTTCCAGTATTGTGGTGTATTGACTGATGGTATCTAGAATATGTACTTGTGCTGCTCTTACCTGGATAGCCAAACATTTCACACTTGTCATTTAGAAAATTTACTTGAGCCCTAAACCAGTGCCGCAGTCAGAACATATATTCTGTACATTTTGCATACTACTTAGTTTAAAAGTTAATAATTCAGTTACTGTGCTCTTATCTTGCTCAAGATGTTTGGAAGCCACGTGGCTGCCACCTAAGCAAAAGCTAGACCATTGTGCTTGCCAGAAAGGAAAACTGTGCATATTTTGCCCTCACCAGACCATTTTTCAGGGAGCGGATGGCATTCTGCACACTGTTTCTTCAAGCTGTAAATCAGTAGTTTAAAAGCAGAATTCCATTTTGCTTCTTAGTGCCTTTCTAGCTGTTAGGAATGTAATTGCAGTGTGTTTCTGATCCTCAGGGATGTGTGTAGGTAGCATGTATTAGTGATTGAACTTAACTGGACACTCAAAGAATTTCTCCTCCATTGCAAACCAATGGAAACAACACTCCCAAGGTGCTCACAATAAAAAATAATTAAGAATGGTTCATGTCCGAGTTACTTATCTAATGGCAACATGTATTATTACTGCTATTTGTAATAATGTTTGGTCCAGTAGTCTTTTGCATTTTACTGTCTTGTGGTGTATGGAAAATCCGTGATTTTCCTTGAGCAGTGTTGCAGAAATCAAGGTATATGGTGTGTATCTTTCTCGCTGTTCTCAGCCTTTGACTCTGCATTCTAGCCAAAACCATCCAGGACTCTTCCTCCCCCCCCCCTTTTTTTTTTTTTTTAAGATGTCTGACTTTGTTTTATTTCTGTTTGCAGAGGCATTTATTTGTAATGTGTAGCTGAAGGTAGGGCACAATTTTGAGTCAAAAGGCTTTTGTGCAGGTAAAGAATCTTAAGTTTGACATGTTACAGGCAACTTGTGGTCAGCATTTGCCACTCATAAATTAATGCAAGGGTAAAAAAAAATACTAATCTCTGTGGTTTTCCGTAACAGCATTTGCATTAGAGTATGAGAAGGTCAGATTATGACTTGAGCTGCTTTGGTTGGTTCCATGGCTAAAAGATGAATGTTGGATAGGGGATTTGATCCAGAGTGAGTATTTGATAGAAAAGGAAAGATACAGCTGTACCATTGCTAGTGTGCCTCTCTTTTTTCTTTACTAGAGTTCCTCTATAGGGATATCAGCATATCATAGTGCCCAGATCGGGTAGAATAGTGTTTCTCTTCCTGCTTTACAGACAGCCAAGCTTTGTTTGGCTTGGCTCAGGTCCTCCTTTGGTTCCTTCCTTGGAGCATCCAAGGAGGACTCTTCGATCCCAATCGGTGTGTTCCTGAATCCAGTACCAGAATCCAGCTCCTGAACACAGCTCCCGTCTGCTGCGGGGCCC
>JAAGNO010024682.1:0-24214 GCA_033439905.1 Ceryle rudis
GAAAGCAGGAGTGGGATCATCCGGGGCTGCGACGGGCGAGAGCTGGACGGAGCCGCGGCCTTAGGGCAGGCAGAGGGGCAGCTTCGCAGGCGCTACACCCCCGGGCCTGCCTTCAGAATGCGTGGGAAGGCTCAGTGATACCAGCAGGGTAGAAAATCATCAGCCCTCACTTGATTAAAACCGGAGTTTTGATTTCAAGTTGTTTTATCTGGGGAGAATCAAAGGTCTGCCTGTGCATCAGTGCTCCACCGTTCTGCCACTGAAAGCTTGCGTGGCGGAAGTGGGAAGGAGAGGGGCATAAACTTGTTTCTGGGTTTCCTTGCTGTTTCTTTCTTGGAAGATAGAAACTATTTTCTATAGCTGTGCGATTATTCTTGCCAGTTTTGATAATGAAACTGATCCCTTTTAGTACCTTATTTGGGATCTGAGAAGTCTTAGGAGAAAAACACCGTCTCCTTTCTCCACAGGGGGGAGCGTGGCCGTGGCTGGGAGGTCACCCGGCCGAGGGGTGCAGCCAGGCAGCTGGGGAGCTTGGCACATCCAGCATCACCTTTGTAAAGGCCCAAGACCTGCCACCGCAGTCCCACGAAGGCAGGATCTTCCTGTGCTGCTGGTGTACTGGGTGAATGCTGCTGGTTTTGCTGCTGGTAGTGTGTATCTGTGTCACACTGCACAAGATGCTTCTCTTGCTGTTTTGCTGATTTCTGTTGGAAATGAAATTGTGTCCAAAAAAGTGACGCAACAGGATGAGATAACTGGAGTGCTTTCTCCATGGATAAAAATGGATAGAAGTTCCCTTACAATCTCTTCCTGATGCATTTGCATTTGGGAGCTCCTTCTGTGGCTGCCTGTCCCCACCGCGGTGCCACGGGACACGGTTATGCCGCCACCATCACAGGCCTGCAGCAAAGCACTGTCCCTGGGAGGGTACTGCAGCTGCCCGTGCCAGCATACAGGGCTGTGCAGACACTGCTGTTTCAGGAAAGACTTGAAAATAAGCTTAAGTCTGTCTGGTGTATTTTCAAGAAAAATGCTGCTAAAGAGGAATGCAAGGAGGAGGAAATAGCCCTTCTCCAGTTTGATAACCCCTCTGGAGGGGCTTCCTTTTGTCCTGCAGAGCACCCACCCAGTGGGGTGGAGGCTCCGCTGCCCCTGGGCATCCCCACCACACGGAGTGCCCCCTGCCCGCCCTGGCTCCCAGGTTAGCGACACACTGAGCTGGTGGAAGTGTTGGAGGTGAGAGTTTGGTGTGGCGGTCCACTGTGAATGAAGCGTAGCAGGGATGTCGTTTCTAAAGAAACAGCATGGGAGCAAATTGCCTTGGATCAATGTAATCTAATTTCTTTGCTTCTATGATCTAAATATATGCTTTAATAATTTATTAAGGGGGAGCATCTAACGGGCAGGAGGGAAATAATAAAGGATGATTTAACAGAAAGTGGTACAGGGCAATAAAATATTGAAACTGGTCATTAAAAGGTGAGTGATGTCCAAGTAGCTAAATGTGGAAGAGAGAGAAGGTAAGACAGGCTTCATGTGTTGGTCAAGAAGCACTGCTGGGATGTTAGAAAGTTCAGTAGATGTGAGCTTTGCTCTCTGCCTTTCTATGCAGATCCCAAAGGGAATGATGTACTTCCAGGGTCTTTCAGCTGTGAATTAGATTTAAGCTTAAAACTGAAGAGGTACAAAAGGAGGTTTGTGGTTCTCAGAATTCAGCATTCTTTTCTCCTCTGCTATTAGTTTAGTTCACATAAAGGGTTTGGTTTAGTTTGAGCTGCTGGATTTGATGCAGAGCCCCCCCAAAGCAGCCCTGCAGGCAGCCTGGCACTGCTGGGGGGCTCAGGCACACAAGGAGGTGCCAGCCACTTACGGTGCTGTGGCAGCCATCTTTGTCTCCCTCCTGTCATATGGCCCGCTTCTGGAAGAAACTAAAAGCTGACAAAACCTGTTCTGAGGTGTGTTAAACATCTTCACTGCTGGCATTGTCTTTCCACAGAGAGGGAAAGGACTGAAACTGCCCAGCAGTGACAGTACTGGGGGCAAAAATAGCAAGAACTGGTACCAGGAGGAATTAATTTCACTGAAACTTCAGCAGATCTTGTTCAGTTGTTTGAAAATGACTATTCAGCTGAGTCTTACCAGGCTCATAGTGTGTGGTAAATTTAATTCTTCTTGAACCTTTTCTGTGCTTTCAGGTCCCTCACACAGACTGACACACAGGGAGTGCAGGTGTTGTTCCCACTGTATCTTTGCACTTGCATGTGCAAAAGCTTTTAACAAGGACGTCAACTGATAAACAGCAAGAATAGAGGGTTGTGGGTTTTCTTTGTCTTATATTTTTAAGCACTTTATAACACACTCATTAAGTTCCTGGACATAACTTTCAATTAAATAATGTGTGATAGGAAGGACTTGTCTGAGACTTGGTTTGCCTGTCAGACAAGGACTTGTCTGAGACACCAGTTTGGTTTTCTGCCACACTGGAAATGTCTTTCTGATTGTCTTCCTGATAGCCCTGAGCGTGTTTCTTAACTGTGGGTCTCTGGTTCTGGTGACAGGACAGTACTGAGGCTGGTGTGGGGCTTAGACAGGCTGATGATGGAGGGCTACAGAAATACTACAGAGAATTAATTATTTCCTCTGTGTATCTTTTGATTTTGCACCCAACAGCAGTAATCATAGGGAATTGTAATTTGCATTGATTTTCTATATAGTTAACGATTCTTAAAGTTTACTCTGCAGAAAAGCAGCATTGATCTTTTATACAGTTCTGGATCCTGGCTGCACTCAGTCATCTCCTCATGTATTTCTTTTACTATTAATAGCACTTAGTGATTAGTATGTAGTAAGTGATTTAGTCAAAGCTATTTGGAGGCCAAATTTTCTAGGGAGTTCTTGTGGTTTTTCAGTATCATTACTAATGGGCTGAATTTCAAATAAATTCAAATTTGTTTAATATTTAGCAACCTGAAGTCTATGTAAGCATTACTTCTGGTGGGCCCACTCTATGTGGCCCCTGTGCATTCAGAAAGGTTTGTATCCCTGACATTGCTTCAACAGAAAAGCACTGAAATAAATAAATGCAAAGGTAACAATTTGCCAAACTGTGTTCCAGACAAAATCCTCCCCCCCACACCCCTTCTTTCACCTCTAATTATGACTGCCCCCCTGCCCCTCGCCCGGCTTTCGTTCCTGTGTTTATGTGGCACTCTGGAGCTGTTGGTTGGAAGAGCCCCACAATAGGGACAGGATTCGGGGCACAGCGGCTGACGGGAGTAATGGTTTTGCTTTGTACATCTGTCAGCTAATGCTTAACTAATGCAGAATTACTGTCAGCCTCCCGCGGAGCTCACTTTCCCCTCCACCTGAATGCGTAATGACTCCGTGGCAAGGAATCTGAAATAAACGCTTAATGGCCAGACATTTAGAAAATTAGGAAAGTAGCAGAAGTTTGTCATGGTTGTTGTCTCGCTGTCTTTCCCAGCCGCCATGGCAGGTGTGGGGCAGCAGGTGCTGGTGGTGCAAAGCCCCTCATGGTGCTGGTAGTTCTTAGGCAGCCTTCGCCCACTGGGCACCAACCATGCTGGGATGCAGCGCTGGGGACACCGGTGACCACTGATGCCTGGGAGATGCTGACTGGTTTGGGGGCTACCTCCCCTTGCGATGCGGCTCCACATGCAGGAATCTGTCCAAAGTGCCAAGCCCCTTGTTGGCATCACTACCATCCCACAGGGGTGCTGGTGCATGGGGCTTCTCCTGGGCTGCGGTTACCCTGGAGCCACTGCAGTGCTTTGCCCCAGAGAGCAGAGCAGTCCCTGTGCCGAGCTCTTGTCGCTCAGTTTGCAAACCCCTCTGGAACCATGTGGGAGGAAATATGTTTTCTAAATGTTAGTCATTACCAGCTAATGGGGATGTTAGCAAAGGGGGAGAGCTCAGAGACGCGGGGGTGGCCAAGCACAGGCTGGCGGGAGGGCTGTGCTGCCATGGGGGCTCGGCAGGATGTGGGGGCTTGCTATGGGCAGCCCTGAAACAGCCAGCTCCTCCAAAACTGACCGCAGAGAATGCTGAGCTGCAGCTCAGGAAGATAGGAGCAAATCCCAGGTGATGACATCTTGCAGCGGGGACAATGTTCCTGCTCTTCAATGTCCCTTCTCTTCCCTAGATGGGCACCGATAGCATATGGGGACTTATGAGTGTTCCTACGTTGCTTTGAGAATAAGTGTTAGTTTTTGTCTGTTCTGGCTCGTCTCTGCCTGGGCAATAAGGGACTGTCATGGCCAGCAGCCTGCCCTGGCAGCAGTGTGACAGCTGAGACCAGCCATGCTTCCAGCAGGTACTGCTGGGATCAGAGGGGGTTCTTCACCCAAGGTCCAGTCCTTGTAAGGTCATCTTAGCACCTACCTCAAAATCATTTCAAATTGTGCATCTCTACCTGCCTCATCTCTCACCAGAGATGTTTGGAAAACAGCATGGATCTCCGTGGTACAAGCAGGAAGGGTTGACGTGCACCAAAAAAAACTGTAGGTGGAAACATTTCTACCAATGCTGTTGACAAAGTTGGGCATCACCTTCTTCAGCAAACTGTGGTATCCTTCCCACTTGACACAATAGCAGTGTTAGATCATGATGGAAGGAAGATGGCTGGGCTGAGACTTCTGCTGTGGCTGGGTGGGTGGTTGTGAGCTCCTCAACACAAGGGTGGGACCACTTTGCCATGTGGATGTTTCCTGAACTGGAATCTTTAGGATTTTAATTTTTTTGTTGTTGTTGTCATTGCTTTTTTCCCTGTGTACTACTTTTCAGCTAGCAGAAAACATTCAGGAAAATAATTCTGTTGGAAAAATTTAAATCTACCATAATTTTTTGGTACAGCTACCAGGGAAAATACAGACCCAAATACAAATATCTAACAGGGTTTTTGAAAACAAGTGGTGTCAGAAGTGACTGGTGTTCAGTCTTTGAAATACTGCATGAAAGGTGTATTTGGAAACCCAAACGTGAGCCAAGAGCACAGAGAAAAGTCTGGGGCTGCTGGGCTGTTGTGAAGCAGGTGATGGCAGGTGGCCGGGGCATGAGCTGGTGACCGGCTGCTTGGCCAGCTTCAGCACAGGCATGAGGTTTCAGGATGTACCAGCCCCTGGCCATGGGACATGGTGGCTCCTTGGGAGCTCAGCCAGTGCCCTGACTCACAACCGTGGCCCTGCTCTGCCTCCAGTCACACGTGTGTTACTCGCTGCCTGTTGAGGGGTATGTCTGTAAGGTGATGTGCAGTCCTGGGAGGAGATGCCCAGTTCTGGCTGCAGGGACCAGCCCTGGCTGTATCTCCTACTGCCTCTATGCACAAGGGTCAGGCTGCCGCTGAGGGAGTCAGCAGACCTTCCTACTAGCTTGTCAATAACCAGACTGGAGCAAGTCCTTGATGCTAGGATTTAATATGGCTTGTAGTTACTAATGCATCTGAAAAACTGAAACTCCAAGTAAGATGCCATCTCCGAGTTGCTCTAATGGGAGGATCATTCTGTTTTACCTAAAATGTGTGGGTATGGCCATTAAAACAGCTTTAAACAAATATCCTGTGCATAAAGGAGTCGAGGAAGCAAGCGGTCACTGAATGTTGGTGTTTCTGCACTTGTTTCCTAAGATAATACAAATGACGTCCAATTAATTAGAAGAATTAGTTTAATAAGGGCTTACATGTTTTGAAATCAGATTTGAAAGCTCATTCCGAAAGTCTGTCTTTCAAGAACATATTGCACACGTTATCTGCCCAGTGTCTTGAGGCTGGCACCAGGCAGCCTGGTCTTCATACCTAAACTTGCACCATTGCCGTGGGGACAGATTACAAAGCCACTGATAGGTCATTGCTTCTCTCCACTGGGTCTATTTCACAAGCTTGGGAAGATGTCTTTGATGCGGGATGTGTCTCAGGGCTCCTTTGCAGGTCACAGCACCTCCAGCAACTGCTGGCTGTGCCCAGGCCTGTAAATACTGTGGCCAGGGCAGGGTGAGCACTTTTGGGTTGGACTGGTGTTGGACCCACACCTATTTTCTTCCCTGTCTCTTTTCCTATGCTGTTTGTTGGAAGCGCTAAACAACTGAAACTGCAAAGCTCAACACTGCTGATAAACATCTGGTGATTGGGATAGACATAGAGGCTGGGTGAAGATCCGGTGGTCTGTGTTCTCAAGGCACTAGGAAGAGTTGGGGGGAGTGCAGTGAAGGCTGCTTTATCCCATTCTCACTCATATCGCAGCAGTTACCTGCTCCTTGCAGATGCTACCAAGGAAGTCATCAGTGTTTTGTGCACTGCTAAATGCTGACAGCCAGGAACAATGGCTTGACCACAGTCCCCTCCCCACACTTTGCTTAATAATAGTGAACAAGGTATAAATATTATTTGTGTATTTCCGAAGGGGCTACCCCAAACTCTTTTGGGAAAGCATCTCAAGTGTCAATGCAGGTAGTATTCCACAAAGTTCCCAGGGCCCAAGTACTTTGAATTCACTGGTCTGCACCACCAAATTTCTCATATTTAGAGCCTGATCTCATGTAATCTGCCACTGCAGTAGAAACCGTCTCTCATCCAGTGCAGTCCTTCTGCCATAGTGAGATGCTTGCTTTTTGCTCTGGAAGTCCTCAAAGTGCCTCAAAAGCACTATAGAAACAATGTTTTGGGAACTCAGGTTTATAGTATCCTTCAGATTCCAAATCAAATTTACTCCTTTTACTGGTAAAGGTATGATTTTTTCCTAACTGTGTCTACCGTGGGCCAGCCTGGCAGTCAGGCTAGAGCAAATTCTTTGCAGGGATTGCCATCGATAGCAAAGATTTTGCTGTCCTCATGATGCCCTCTGAGACAGCTATAAAAATGCAGCTGGGACGTGTGCATCGCCAGCCACGATCAGTGCAGCCACAGGGACTCTGGTCCCCCCCAGCTTGTGGGTGATGAACAACTCACTAGTGTCACTGGGCTGAGTTACATATGGTCTGTTGGCAGGTAGAGCAAGAGTACAGTTGTTAGGGGCATAACGGTCAGTCATGCCCTGCACCAGATTTCACCAGTCACAGATAAAGGGGAATGGTCTTAAATGTTTGGACAATGTCCTCAGAAAAACTGTTACAGCAACCACAGCAACCCCCCGGGTTTCCACTCTCGGGTTTCCTAAAGCTGCACAAAATAAAGGGGTGTTTGTTTAGCTCTTACAGGGCTCCTGTACCTTATCTTCTGCCAAGGAAGTGACAAGCATGGTACACTTATCTAGAGCTATCTGGGCCAAATGTTGTCCAGCTACAGCCATGTCCAGCTGTCAGATGAATTAACTGCACTGCAGGCCCCCATGTGCTTCATGGTTTAGATCTCTCCTTCAAACAGTCACTTCCATACTCGGCCAGTGCATTCCCCACAGCACCGTCACTTGTCTCCTAACAGCCACGGCTCTAATTGTTTTGTTAAATTTTGTGCGTGGTTTGTAGTATCTGTTCTCTCTTTTACATCATCCCTTTTGAAGGGACGGCTCCACGCGGGCTTATTCGTGTAGTTCCAGCAGACCTAAAAAGTCAATCTTCACCTCTTCTTGGTACACCACCATCTGCAGAAATCAGAACATAAACGCAGAGTGAGAAAGGGCAGCAACAACAAGAGCAGAAGAAAGCAGTGTGCCTGGGAGAGGGATATGAGGAGAAAAAGAGAGAATTTTCTTTGATGTATTCGTTTCCTCTTATTAGTATCCATCTAGTGGTGCTCAGGCTGAGATAGCTGACCTGTCCAAAAGTTAGTGATCCACACACAATCCACTCCCAATAGTGCAAAAGTACAGACATCACAGAATGAAAATAGCAGAAGTCAAGATGAAGGAGGAAACCACGGGCTGCCAGATATGAGTGGGAATAACCTAAGTTCATCCAAGTGGCAGAGGTACTATCTTAGTTTGCAGAGAGTGAGGGGGAAAAAATGTCTTAACAATCTCATTCTCCCACCTGTAAGTACATCTCTCCTGTGTTTTCTATGCTGCTACTGATAAAGACTGCCCATGCTTGAAAGGCCCTGGCAGGGTACAAGGTCAGCCTTATACAATTTCCTCTAATTGTGTGGGTCTGGCTGACCTCCTTATTCCAGCGCAAGGACGGATAACGGCAGGCAGAGATGACAAGGGAAAAAGACAGCCAAAACTTTTCGTGCCCCTGTGGCAGGAGACTGTCTACCATCACAGGCTACCATTTTCATAATGCAGGCTCCTGGCACTTGGGTGCACCGGCTCCTTGCCACTGCCCGCGGCGGCCTGCCTGCGCGAGGGTCCTGGCAGGAGGTACAGGGCAGTATTCACCCAAACTAGCCTGGCCTGCCCAGGGCAGGTGGCGAGCTTAGGTTTGCCCCGCTCTCGACTTTCTGTTCCCCTGCTGAGGCATTGGGTTGCTCTGCTAAGTGGAAGGACCCGGGGCCATACGCCCCTGTGTGCTGTGAGCCAGCCCTGCCCTCGCTGCATGGTCGCCTCCTTCAGCTGCAGGTCCTGCAAATGCTGTGTCCCTTTTTCAGCTCAGTTTCTTAATTTAGAGGATGATTTTGTGCTGCAAAGAGTGCTTTGCTGTTTTCCTGGGAGATCTGTGTGTGAGTGAAAGTGATAACTCATTCCCTGGGCGACCACTGCCCAAGTGTTGTACGATGGCTCCCAGAGTATCGTGCCCTCCAGATCAGAAGGGAGTGCATCCCACAGCTCTCCACAGCAGCATTTGCGCAGCTCTTCCCAGCGAGTTTCCTGAAGTGTTGCCAGTCCTGGAAGGAGCTGTGTTGGGCATTGGTACTAGCTTAAAAGTTTATTTGAATTGCTCCCTGGAGACAGTGCCAGCTTTGTGTTCAGCTCTGTTGGAAAGAGATGAGAAGAAATTTCTCAGAGACAGTAAGTCAATATCAGTGCTCTCAGGTATCGCTTCATAATAATGCCTTTTGACAAATGGATGTCAGTTCTCCAGAAACTTCACTCTAGAAGGCAGAAAATGAAAACTTGCTGCAAGTTTTTATAGCCTATGCTTCATGTACAATCACTGGGAGTCTGCACCGTCTCCTTTCTCAGCGCTTGGGTTCCTGAGGAGATGAAAATCTAATAGATGGACAGCAGTAAAATAAATCACTGGCTCTTAAAACTATGGAAAATAGTATCACAGGGAATAATTACTCAGAACCACTAAACAGTTCTGTAAAGAGGAAATGTGTTTGTAGAACAGATCTATCATTGCTAGAAGAAGCTGCAGGATGTGCCCAATAGATCTATGGCCGTGCTGGCCCAGAGGCTGGGTGGCTAACAGCAGCTACGTGACGTGCCATCAGACATCCTGGGGCAGGTGGGCAGCGTGCCCTCCCCTCCTGCGGCAGGACTGCTGGTGGTGATGGCTACGGCACCTCCTTTACCAGCACTGGGGGGCTGGAGGCACCCAGGGGCTGGAAGTCCTCTCTGTCCACTACCTGTCTCTCAGGTTGTAAATGCACTTTGAAGGGTGTAAGGACAACTGTCTTGGTTTCCCTGTTAACTTCTTCCCATTTCTAAAGAAGCCAAGTACCTGGGATTGCTGTTGACTCTCGTGGGAGCTCCAGATGCTCAGCTCATTTGCAGTGATCCTCCCCAAAATGCAGATTCATTTATACTGTATGTGAGAGGTGGTCTACTGGAGCTTGCAAAGGCTAATCAGAAAACTATGCTGCCTACACAGGGGAAAATTTATCAGCTCTGCTCTAGATTTGGCATGTTTGCCTGTCACCTGTGAGTACGTGTGACATCCCAGCCACCTCGGGATCCCTTACTTTAGCAAAGCCTTGGCTCCTGGCAGGCAGTGGGAGTGGGCTGCTCTGGACACCTGGTGCAGCACCCAAATTTTGTAGAGAAATGTAAACTGTGTGAGGGGAGCTCTGGAGCTCACTGCTGGCAATGCCGTCACATCACAGCCATGCTGCTTATCCAGAAAGCACATGAATCTGCCAGTCTTAAAAACTCCCAGGCAAGGAGCCTGTAACTCTCTGAAATCTGCTACTTGGGTTGGCAGGGCTGAATGGATTATTCACTTAAAACTCAAGCAGTTGTGTTGATAAAATTTCACACAAAAAAGATTTGGGAAGCTTTAGGACCATAGAGCTTCAGGAGCACAGTTTGGAGCAGGTCTCAGGAACAGCTCAGTCTGTTTCCACGCTGTGACACAGGACCAGGCGTATTTAGACTACCGCTAGCTCCTTGCCTCACCTGGTAAGGAACAACAAACAAAGAGAACAGGGCTGGAACATCTCAGGGGTTGGCCTGTTCCTGCACTTCTAATGGAAAAGTTCTTCCTCAGTGCCAGGCTCTAATCTCTCCTGTTGCCATCAGAGTGCATCATACTTGCCCCGGACCTGGAGCAGGACTGGTTGTCTCCTCTTTGCAAAACTTTACCTCCAGGAAGACTGTAAACATGTCCTCCCTGAGCCTTTTCTGTAGACCAACTGCAATCACACCATCAAACCCGTCCTCCCAGGTCATGTTTTTAAGCTGCACATATCTTTTGCTGTTCTCTGGACAGCTCGCAGTGGGTGCATGGTTGTGCCGGTTGGGAAGTGGGGGGACCCAGTCTCGTCCATGGCTGGCATCAATACCATCAGAGACAGCTTCTCAGAGCTGTGAGGAGATGAAATTAATCCAGTCCCCTCTGCAAGGAGTGGGGCATCAGAAAGATAGGTACAAAGCCTGTGGGCTGTGTCCGCCTCTAGCTCTGTGCTGTCTTCTTGCACTGAAACCCTGATGTATTTAAATTGCGTTTGAAAGCTATTTAGCCCAATGCTTGCGCTTTTCAGTATCTTGCAAAAGCTTTGCCTGGCCCTACTGAGGAGATTACATGTCAGTCTTGGTGGATCTGTCTTCAAAAGCAGCTTTTAAATCTGTGCACTGAAATTGCTCTTGCAATTGCATGGGTGAACAGCCTGACCGTGCTGGAGTGCTGGCTGGTGATTGCAAGTGGAAGGCTGTTAGAAAAAAATGTGAATGAACAAGTGTAGAGGTTGACCTGGGGCTCTCTTGGAAAAAGAGAGCATTATATCTGCTTTTCTAGCTTTTATTTTCTGCCAAGCCTCATGTGCTGAACAGCTCTCTCAAGTCATTTGAGGATGTTAGGGTGTGCAAAAAGAACAAACGTGAGGGTGCTATTTAATAAATAAAGTTAGGGTGTGATACGCCAACATGGTGATGATACAGCAGCTCTAGGTGCCCAGGACACCACATGACCTTGGGGTTAATGCATCTGAGCCAGGCCTGCACACACGCCCTCCCCCACCATGATACTGCTACCCTCCAGCCCTTGTGTGCCACCCCAAATAATATCAAAAATATCTTAAGTATATAAATATTTTGTTTAATAAAAGGGTAGTTGTATATATATAATTTAGCAAGGACATCCTAGCTGCCTGTCTTCCTGAGTGACATGGTGATAATCTTGGCATAATTACTAGGTAAACAGTCAGACAGACAGATTTAGCCTTTAATGTAAAAGAGCTTAAAGCTGGAGTGTTGGAGTGATTTTCTAGTTTGTTACTCGCCATGCTGTACAATCTTAGCGGGCTGCTGATGGCGTAGGGTATCCTGGGGTCCTGGCACCGGGTGGTCTGGTCTATCCATAGTATGGGTACCATTAAATAGTCTTCTTCAGGCTGTGCAGGATTCGGGAGTCTGAAATTGTAGTTGTGGGTATAGCCGTGTGGGGAGAAAGAAGAAAAAATACCTCGGGATGAATGCATACCTCAATATTTTTAATTTTTGTTGCTTAAAAACCAGCTTACTCCCAGAAAGGTTCAAGATGAGAGCCACCCTCATTTTACCTTTTTGGCCAACAAGGAAAACAGGATGTACCTCAAAGCCTGCATGAAACTACAGCTGGCTATAAATCACAAAATTTAACCTCACATCCCAACTGTCCTGCATTTTCCAGAAGCGTGTGACTTTTCAGATTTACATTTGCCATTTTCAGGGTTTCCAGAAGTGGATGTGACATTTGTTTATCACAATGCGGTGTGGTAAAAAATCATTTTAGCTTCTATGTTTGTGCTCCTTGAAATGGCATGTCTGTGACTGCTCTAATCTGTGACACCACCTGGCTTGAATGTTATGGTGCTATCAAAAGTGCTTTTATTTACTTGACGACTGAGATTCGTTCCCTGTTTTGGGGTGGGTGCTGGACGAGCCAAGAGTGAAAGCGGGACCTCACGTGCGATGGGGTTCCCAGGCGCTGAAGCAGTCACCCCCATCATGCTGCTTGGGCAGGTGGCAGGCTGTTGGGCTGCAGTGACAATGGTTTTCCTTGATGTAGATAGTATGGATCATACCGGTTTAAATTTCTGCCACAAAAAGCATCCGATGCTTTTACTTGGGGCAGCCACCATGGTAAGTACTGCTTTTTCCAGTTAATTTTAGACATGAAGAAAACCGAATTCCTTCGGGTTGCTTTCGGTGCCACAGCCTGAGAAAGCACAGCACGGTGTCGGTGATCTGTTTTCCACAGGGGCTGCTGCAATGTGCGCTGCTCCACACAGCTCCAAAGAACTGGGGCTGCTGTAATTAATGTAGCAAAACCTTGCTTCTGGTGTCAGTTAATTCTTTACGTTTAAATGGTGAGGAGTGCTAAAGGATGGACTAAAATATTCTTTGTTCAAAAAGAAAAAAAAAAAGAAAAAAAGAAAAAAGGGAAAAGGAAAAAAGGAAAAAGAAGAAAAAAAGGAAAAAGCAGTTCCTGTGCACTGAGAAATGGGCTGTATTGGCGGGCTGATGCATGGGGCAGTGTCTGGGAAGGGCTTGGTGAGAGCAAGTTGGGCACCCCTGGGAATAGAGGTCTCCCCTAGTTCATTTTCCTGTGAATAAATACAATCATGACAAAAATTCTGCAGAAAAATTTGCAGGGTGACTCAGGGCAAGAAAACTCTGCTCGCTGCAGTGGGATCTCCAACAACCTCACCTCCCTGTTTATTAACTGGTGTCTAAATGTGACTTGCAGGTGTAAGAAGCAGGGAGCAGGAAGGGCTGGTGCTCTCCAAAACAGGCCTATCTTAAAATTCCATTTCACTATCCAGGCAAAACTGAACGATTTGCATATTTTAACTAGAATATTGTGAGTCTGGTGAAGCTCCTGCTGCTGGACTTTTGCTGGCTGCTGTGTTACAGTTTCAGGCTGGATCTTTCTGGATTGTTACCTTCCTTCCTACATGGAGATGCATCTTTTCACACTCCCCTAGTAACAGCCCTAGATGCATTTTCCACTGGCATTTTTACATTTGTATTTAATCCATCAGGATCTTCAGGTCTCAAAAACAGACCTGAAAAAACATTAATTGCCTGTTAGCTAATTGCTGTCAGAAGCAATGTGTACTATTTGTGCTTGAGGAGTGTGAAGATCAGGATTTTGTGAAGCTCAAGCAGGCGATGCAGTGTGGCCCTGGTGTCACAAGGTTATTGAGAGAGCAGTGATAGCAGATTTCTCTTTGTGGGGATTAACCGAGGAGTCATTTACACTTCAATATAAGCATATGCTTAAATTAATTTGATTTTCATACTAGGTAAAGCATAGTGATCATTGAGCAATGTTCTTGTGCTCAGAAAAAAAACTCTGTGCAGTCTGAGGAAACTGAGCTGCAGTTTGCCCACCCATGGGCAGCATCCTCCCTCTGGAGCCAGCTGGGCTTGTGAGGAGGCTGCACCTCCCTGCCCGGGGGACGGCTCCCACCCGTGTGGATGTTTTCTAATTTGCTTCAGCACAAATGGGTTGCATTAGGGCAGATCAACAGTGGCTGGCTGGAGCCACGCACGAACCCATCTGCTTGTGAGCCGGTGTGGGGACCCTGGAGGGGTGCTCAGCAGCCGTGCGGAGGGGAAGGATGCTGGACACTGGTGCGTTCAGCAGATGATGCCCTAATTTAGTTTCCAAACAGCATTTTGCATTTAGGTTATGCTGACAGGGAGTACCCTGCAGCTAAGCATAAAAAAATCCCCGAATTTGCATGTAGAGGGGTTTGCACCAAATTCTCTGCAGCCGCGTAAAGCAGCGTAAGTGAAACTGGGCTGCAGGGTCCGTGGGCAGGCAAAGCCCGAGTGACTTGCCAGGCCAGGCATGTCACCGTGGCAGAGCCGTAGCTGAGCCTGGGCACCCCCTGCCCACAGGCAGCTGGTACTCACAGGCTGGCTCCACGCAAACATCCCTTTCAATGTGCCTCCCTGCTGACGGGTGCTTGGCTTTCTCGCTGCCAGGACCAGCTCCTTTTTCTGGGAAGGCGGCAACATTGCGGGCAGCGGAGCTGCTCTCCTGTGTGCTATGTAGGAGGGCCTCCCATGCCCCAGATACATCAAACTGCATAACGTTATCTCCTAATGGGAGCGCTGGGACTCTGCTGCAGGAATCTGCAATGTTGGGGCGGTTCCTCGCCAGGACAGCAGGACCCACAGGTGCCAGTGGTGTGGGCTGTGGCAGGCAGCTCATGGACAGCACAGGTGCCCACGGGAGGCAGAGTCCCAACAGGAGTTTAAATTGGATATCCCTGCCGAGAGAGCCCCCCGGCACCGAGCGCTGTGAGGTCTCCACTGGCGTTAATCTCGCTCACGTCTTCCTGCTGCGCTCCCTCCAGGGATGTGTTTGTAATGGGGTTGGAGGGTGCCAGCGATCCATAAAAGAGTGACAGACAAGCTGTTATATTGTTATATTTTGCTACCTATCATTTTAATGTCACTTTTAATGTATGAATTATACCCCCATTGTGTGTAATTATATTTCTCCTCCCAACCCTGCTCAAGGAACAATGAAAAGATGGAGCTGTTAATATTAAAAACAGCACATCTCTCAAAAAAAAAGTTAGAGGTCACACCTTAATTCCTAGTGCATGAGGATAGTTAATCAAAAGATGATGGGACTAGAATGAGTATGGGGACAGAAATATCCTACACAATTTCTTGTGGAATTTAATTAGAAAGGAAATATTAATAGCATCTGTATGTGCAACTCTATTTTGCCTTGCAATGTGAATAGCCTTACCCAGAGCCAGGCAGATGGAAAGCCCATTGAACCTCTCTTTCTTTCCTCCTCCGTGTTATTTTGTTTGTTTGTTTTTTAAATAAAGGAAAATAATGAGCCAAAATCAATAATAATAATACTTAATAGCAATAAACCCCAGCAGAAATCAACTTCCTATCGGCTGTCCTTAGAGTTTCTCTTTCAGGTCAAGAGATGATGCTAATCGATGAGGCTTTTTGCAAAAGTTCGTGCTCTACTTGTCCCAGTGACAAACCTTCAACCCTTAATTTTCTTAGCAGCACATAGTTCCTTAACGATAAAGTCACCATGGGGGCCTTCATGTTAGAAAACCAATTATTTATGCTAACTTGGGGGTTGGTACTGTTTGACTTCAGTCCCCAGTTGCTCAGTCAGGTCTGTTCCTGGGCCACCCTTGTTGCTGCCAGACGAGCACTGGCTGCAGATAGGAGCTTCCAGGCCGCTTTCTGCCCCAGATGATGTACTGTGCTCCTGGGGCAGGCACCTCGTTCTGGCTTCAGAGTCGCAGAGCACGCCTGCCGGACAGGATGGCTGGAAAAGGTTTAAGCAGAAGTACAGATAGCTTATTATAACAAAGAAATGGATTTCCTTCCCTTCCCACTTAATGCAGGCTGAGGTTTTTAATATTATTTTTTATTATTTTTTTCACAAAAGAAAAAAACCTGAATATAGTCAATATCCTACAACTCAATTTCAGTTATGAGATCATAAAGAAGACTTTATTTCTTAATGATTTAAGAAATGAATGCTTCGTTAATTGAGTTCAGCATGCCTTGCAAGGCTTGCAAACTGCTATGTTTAGATGAAAACTGCAACAAAAATGTGAAGTGTTTTCTGGTTCCTGCATGGGTGGGCTGGAGGCTGGCCAGGGACATGGCCTGGCCATGCCTGGCATGAGGCTGCAGGTTTGCAGCTCTCCTGGGATGTGGTGGGAGATAGGGACCAAGGGGAGGTCGAGAGAGCATAGTGAGGAGGCCAATACTAAGTGGGACCAGACCTCCTTTGGGGTCACACATGCTGTTCCAATCTGTCACGGTTTAGGGTCAGGGCAGCATCAGCTCTGCCTCAAGGAATGCTGTATCTCAGTCCATCCTTCAAACTGCCTTCTTTTTTAAATTGTTTTTTTTCTGTTTAGCAATCCTGATGCTGATGGAGACCAGGCACAGAAGCCAAATCAAATTTCATCCTAAGTCCCCGAGCATGCTCTGGTGATGGTGACATAGACCTGACCAAAGCAAACCCCCATTGTGCCATTGGCTTTAGTCGGGGCCAGAAACTTGCCCAGCAGTTTGGAAACAGCAGCTTGCAGCAGGAAGTGTGCTCAGGTGTCCCCTAAGACACCTCTGCCCAACACAACTGCTTTAAATTGTCCTTCTCCTTCCCTGGTTCATTGTTCTGTTTTCAAAAGTGCTCCTTTTCTTAGGACAAGGAATGACCTGCACAGCCTGTCAGTAATGTCAGAGCCTTTCCGTGGCAGTGCCCATTCCATGAATAGCACAGACCACACAGCAATGCAGAGGGGGGTCTTGGAACAGCAAACACAGAGGGTTGGAGAGGTCCTTGTCTCCTGTCCCTCACACCAGCATAAACAAAACCCACTGCCAATGAGTCGCTTGGCAAAGCTGGTTCTTTGCCCTGACATGGGGCTGTTCTCCCGTTAAGGTTTTATGGCGCTATGGGTAGAAATTAAGCCAAAGCTTTTTCTGAACTGCACTTGCAAAGTGACAGTGCTTCATCAACAGCCACCTTCATGGCACTGATGTCAGGAGTCAAGATTTCCCAGAGCAGCAGTAATATGACAAGTTATGTGTGGTGGGGGTGGCCGGAGCAGGGAGAGCTGCACACCACTCCATTAGGAAGGGTGAGTACTTGGCTGCCTCAGAGCTTGGATTTATAGTTACCTAGGTAAAAAAAACGTATTACGTAAGGGAGGTTTGCTTTGACCTTTAGATAAAGACAATCTCTGATAAGCATTCAGGCTGTTGTTTTTTAGCAGCACTTTTTTTTTCCTGAAGATTCTTCAGTGTGGGCTTCCTGGTAAAACCAGAATTTCATATGTGACATACACAGAATGATCTCTCATCATGTCAAGCAAAGCTTTAGGAAGTATATGCAGGAGCAAGTGTTATCTGGGCATGAATGTTTGAACATGGTCCTTCTGGGATCATTTGAGTCCCTGAGCTGTGGGATCTACAGTTAGATCACTGACTCAGCTGAGTGATTTGTACGATTACATGGAGCCAGGCAACACGCTATGGGCTGAGCATCTATGTGAATAATAACTAATCCCACTGTTTGTATTGTCCCAGCACACCTGTCTTTTCCAACCAACGGCCCCTGCCTACCTTTTGGGGGTGGTGGAAGTCAGGGGTGGTGGAAGTCAGCGATTGGTTTATGTCTTACTAGATGGTGGTGCAAAAACAGCCAGTGTGTAGACCTGAGATGCAGTCCTGCAGGGCAAGCTGTGCCCACTGTGGGGCTGTTGTGCACACACAGCCATGGGAGGGTTGTCTGGCCGGCTGGGTGCTGGAGAAGGAGACTGCATCTCAGCAGAGTGAGAGACCACTGCCAGCATTGCAGCAGAGAGACACTGTGTGATGAGAAACATGTGTTCCCAGAGGCAGACTTCAGCTCATGCTGAGATGAGATGCGATATTCTTGTGGTTCCTTGTGGTGCTGCTCATGCCACCACCACCACAGGGGAGGTGGAAACCCGAATGGACCTGAGCATCCTTCCTTTGCAAAACCTTTTATTTCTGGAAGGGAACCAGTGGCTGCAGCACAAGTGAAGGGGAGGATTTGTATCGCCTCTGCGCAAGGGCATGGGCGTGTTCAGGCACTGGGGCTGCTGGCGGCTGTCAAGGATTTCCAGCAAGTCCTAGCTCTCGGGCTCGTGCAGGCACTTGGGCTCCAATTATAGTGATATCTTGCTCTCAGTACAATTAAAATTTCATCATCTCTTCACCAGCCAGGGTGGACAGAGTGTATGCCAGGTCAAGAAATATCTTCTAGCTACAGTACTTCTCCAGGTAGTTTTTGGCTCCATGAGGAATAGTTCCTATACAGATCTGATGGAGAAGGGCTGTAAATACATAGAACTTGCAGCTTCCTTGCAGCCCTTTTTGCAAGCCATTTTATTCTACGTTTGGGGGCAGGAAAATTGGGCTTTGAAATATGAGTTGTAGATAAGGCTGTGAGGAAGCTTAGGATCACAGCCTTAGGTGAAAATAAAGCTGTAATACATAAAGCATTAAAAAGGTGAAGTATAATGGCAGCCTCCAAAGACTCTGAACAGCTGCAAGGAAGTCTGCCTTATTGCTGTGATTTTAACATGAATTATATGACACTAGGAAAGACCTGCTTCTGATCAGAGAAATGGCTACATGGCTGTTTGCTGCAATACACCAAGGGCTCTATTTTAATCAAGGGTAGCTGCCATTCAGCCACCTTTTTGTTAATGGTGTTATTGATTATACGGAGCCGCTCAGAAGTCTTAAAGCACTTTACAGAATTAGGAGAAGCCTCTAGAGCAGAGTTGTTGTTTGTTTGCTTTTCCTCCGCAGAGCAGCTTCACCACAGACCAAATCCTGAGGTCTGTACTTAGCTCCATCTTAGCCAGACCTCGCTTAGGCAAAGTTCCAGCTGGCTTCAGTGCTTGGCCAGCAAAGCCAGCGAGAGGCTCGGGGCCCGGTCCGGTGTGAGTGGTCAGTGCGGCCAGTGGCAGGAGAAACTTGGATTTTGCCCAATAATTAAATTTGTGAATAATACATGCATTAATTAATTTGTGGCTTGCTAGTGCCCTTCTTTGGGCTGGGTGTTGCTCAGTGTTTGGGAACGGCTTATTGTGGGCAGAGCCAGGCAGGATGGACTGCTGCAGCCCCACGCAGCCCAGGAGGTTTGGGGCATCCAGCCCAGGCATTGCTGGTGAACTCGAGCACGTTTTGATTCACTGGCCACAGCAAACAGAGCCACAATCCCATCAACTGCCTGTGTCTATCCTTGGGAATACGCTGTGCTGGGAGATACTGGATTTAGTCTTTTAGCTGGATCTGGAAACACAGATGGTGAGGTGCAAGGGGAAGGGCAAGCATGAGTTTTCATCAGGTAGGAGAAATTTCAGAGCAGAAGTCATCTCCTCCTGCAAGCAGCTCCTGGCCCAATATGACAGCAGTGATGCTGCTACCATCTGTTGGTGAATAGTAGAAAAGGAGCAACAGCAAACCCCTTAATAAATCACATCCCAGACACGACAGGTATGTGTGGCACCACATTGGCCACCATCCCTCGGCGAGTGCAGAAAGGTGTCCCGTGCCACAAAGACCCCTCGGAAAAGCTGGGTCAGAAGCTTCCCTGGGGACAGTGCCAGCTGTGCTGGCTCCAGTGAGCAGCAGGTGACACTCAGGTGTGGGCACTGGGGAAGGCAGGCAGCACACTGAAGCAGGCTGGCAAAGAGCAGTGGCCTCCCACCGCATTTTCCTCCAAAATCCCATCCCTGGTGACTACTGCTGGGGAGAGTGGGAGCAATGGTGCAGGCAGGGGCAATGCTGGAAGACAGCAGGGCTCCAGGGCTGCAGCTTTGCCAGGGCCCCTGGGTGCTGCCAAAGCACAAGAGCTGCAGGCACAGCGGGTGCCGGGGCCAGCAAGCCCCACAGGATGCCTTCTCCAGGGCACAGCAGCTGTGCAGGGCAGCCCTGGCATTTTGGGGATCTTCTAGTGAGTTCATACTTTATTTCCAGGCCCCTTTAGCAGAATGTCCTGGAGCGGGGGAGCTTGGCAGGCCTGCAAAGTGGGGGCTGAGCCGCAGCAAACAATGGCTTTAAGAAGGCGATGATGGTATGTCTTCATGTCCAAGAGAGGCTTTTAAGAGGTCTGAACCTTGCAGGTGCTGCTAACCTCTGGCAGATGGGTTACAGCTCCAGAGGTTTAGCTATCATTTTAGAGGACATTCTATTTATCATTTAAAGGTACTTTCTAAGATGGCAACCAGCCTTGACCACGGTCCAGCTCATCCCCTCAGCTCCCTGCAGAGCAGGGCTCCTTCAACTCCCACAGAGGTTTTCTGTAAATGCTGTAAAGCTCTTTTTGTATTTTTAATAACAGGGTGGACAATAACTCTATTTAGAGGGAAATCTTCCTTTTGCAGGAGTATCGTGTATACATCTTTCTTATTTGTTGCTGCCTGTTCCTACATCCCTCTTGCAAGTGGGTAATTCTTGTTCTGAATTTCTTCTATCAGGATGTTTTGTTTTCCTGTTGGCTGATGCTGTCTGTTCAGTCTGTGGAGGATTAACCTATGTGCTGTTGCTAGGTGGCCTTAAGCAAAGAAATAACGCAGATCACAGACTCCTGCATTCCTACACTATGTAACTCCCTTGTTCAGCAAGATTTTTCTTTCTCTGTCCCTCTCATGTTTCATGTTTACAGCTGCAGAGGTATATATCAGAGGATGCACATGTAATTTGAACAAAAATAATGGACCAGAGCCCTCTAACACATCAGGTTTATTTGGTCCTAAAATACTTAGCAAATAACTCTTTGCCAGCTCTTTCCATGGCTCAGTTTCTGACAGCGTCCAAATAATTTCCTTTTCTTTTTTTTTTTTTTTCTTTGTTTTTTCTTTTCCCTTCCTGATGTGAGGTGTTGGGCTGCTGAGGGACACAGGGCTCGTCATCACAGCCTGCAAGCACGGGGAGCAGGGCGTGCCAGTGAGGCTGGGGCTTGCACCCCTCTGAGGCCACCTGGGTGTGTTGGGTTCTCACTGGGATCACAGCATGGTGGGTCTGGGCATCTTATTGTGTAAAAAAAAATTACTGAGAGTGGGGAAGAGTTCAAGGAAGAGCTGCAAAAGTCATTGCAGAGCTGACAGAACCAGCTGGGAGGAAAGATTAGAAGAATTCCGTAGTTCTGGTATGCCTTACTGCCAGGTTGCTGTCCACCACTGCCTGTTGTATTTCGCAGCACTTTACTGATTTTGCTCAAAGGACCTTTGAAGTGTCTTATGACCCAAATACAGCCTGAGTCATGGAGCATTCCCCAGAGATGCAGCAGTTACAGGCTCTGCTCAGCAGTGAAACTGAGTCAGAGTGATTCAAGAGCTTCGTTTCCCTTGCAGCATACACTCAAATGCACAGTTTTTAGATGTAACTGTGCTTCACGGGGACACGGAGCCCAAGTCCCGCAGCACTGCCCCAGGGCCATACAATATTCACCGAAAACCCGGTCATGCTTCTGTCGACTCCAGAGCCTAACTTCTGTCTCTGCTCCAGCTCCCATCTCTGCTGGTATTGCTCTGGTCCTCTGTGCCCTGCCTGCACAGGCATATTTTCTACTAACTAAAAATAGTGAGAGGATTTGGCAGCATGGCTTTGGAGTGAAACAGGACTTCATGGCTTTCTTCCACGCGTGCATACCTGTACCAGCTTCTAACAGTATTAGAGAGGCAGAGACCTCAAAGGCAGACCCATATTCTTCAGGTGGGGGGGCAGATGAGAGCGCCCTGCGAGGGCAGATGGGTGCTTCCTTGCTGCATGTCCCTAGGGCAAGCACTGGGAGGTCTGGCTCTCCCCAGGACAACTTCAGTGTCTGCACCTCCAGAGACAGCCATCAGAATGAGCCAGTTGTATTTATCTGGGAAACCCTTTTATCCCGACCAGTTTTTCCCTGTTGTTGGACAACTAATTCCCTGTACTGGCTGATGATGCCCTGGGATTTGACTTTCTTGTTCACTTTGACCTATCCTGCTGTTTGCACTGCTCATAAGCAGCATTTATCAACCCTCTTCGGACGCTGATTAGAGCTGAGCAAATACATCACCATGAATATTTAATGAGCTGGGCTTTAAATTTTTCACGTGTCTTTTCTTGAGAGTTCATCTCACAGAAGTTTTCTGAAATGTGGTTATTCTGAAATTGTTTGAAATCTCCTGACATTCTACACTGGAGTATTAAATACTTCACACCAGCACATATGGGGCAGTTAGCAATTGGCCATGTAAAGCCCATAGCATCGCAGACAGGTCTGGCCACAGCACGTGCAGCTGTGCTTCGAGTGCACACACTCAGGTGTGCAAATGCAGGCAGCAGTTGCTATGAACATTGTCCACGTCCAAAACATGCTTGCCATTACGGGTTTGCCCAGGAACGCTCAGGTCATTCAGCAGTAAGTAGAAGGCAGGTACAGTCAGCCTCAGGCAGAGCTGGCAAAACCCACTCCAAATTACATACATCTTTGATTTGCATCACTGTTGCTTGCCCGCCTTTATTTTCTGATCCCCAGCTAGGGACAACGTGACCGACGGGCCTTCTGAGTGCTTACCAGGGATACGTTCCTCCTTCCCAGCCTCTTGTTTTTCAGGCTGGCTCACATGTTGAATCTGGCAGTTTGCATTAATAGGTTGGTCTAAAATTCCCACAGGATTTTTGTCTCCTAGCACAGGACAGCAAGGGGGGACTTTTTTGTATATATAAAGAACTCTGATACAAAGATACATATTTCTACAAAGCTCTTGTGATCTTCCTCCTGCGTCTCTTTAGTTCAGTTGCCCCAGGGTGGCCCTGGTGCCCGGTGCTGGGGTGGTCAGCTGCACCATGTGAGCACAGAGCCGCAGACAGGATGGGCTGCACCCCAAAAAGGCAAGCTTACTTGTTCACCCAGATATCAGTAGCTCCCAGGAGCCAGAGGAGCTGCAGAGAGTATCTGGGAGCAACCCCTCATCCTGACACCACCGTAACTGGGACAGGAGCATCGAGGCAGGGCAGTGGTGCTGGATGGGGTTCATGGCTTCCCTGGAGCAGAGAGCAGGGGCATGAAACTGGCTGGCAGGCCTCTGTGGCCATGCTGGCCCAGCTGGAAGGAGGTGGTCTGCAGGAAAACTCTGTGTCTGGGCTTTCATCTTGGTTGTTGCCTCCAAAGGACTGGTGCTTCTTCCCCTGTGTGCATGCCCACCCAGGGAAGCAAAGCTAAGTGAATGGCCTGGGAGGAGCACCGGCCCCACACACCATGTCTCTCAAATGGTGAAATCTCGCTCTCCAAATCACTGGAGAAGAAAGAAACTGTTCTGGGTCAGGGACTACTTTAACTCCTGAGCAAAGCAGACCGGTTGTTGCTACCCTCTGAAATGGCTCTCAGCCCTGTGTCGGCCTTGAGCCGAGAGATCTTTCAGGTGCAGATGTCTGCTAATGTTGAGATAGAAATAGTAGTGAGAGCTTTTGTAAACTTTGTACATGTTTTGTAAACTTTACACAATTAAGCAATCTTCTGCGTTTCCTAAACCAGGTTCTCTCATGTTTGTTTTTCTTATATAGGAGAGGACCATGTTCATGGCTAAAATTAGGGTAGTGTTAAAATCGTGGCACTATGTATGTGTAGCTTTCCAAATATTGAAGGCTGAGATTTTGAAAAGGCCTGAATTCACTGGGATTTTTTTTCCACTGAAGGACAACAGGAGCTTCCCTAACTTCATTGAAAAACCCCAGCCTACATGCCTGCTAGGTATGCCAGGGCATTTCAGGAGCATTTCACAAACTAAAAGCAGAATCATTGCTGTAATCAGAACTTCCCCAAGATTTTGCTGGCCTGGGATATCGGCAGTACTCAGCTCTTGGTTACTATGATCACACAGCACTTGGAGAAAGACTGATACAAATGTTCTGTCTTAGTCCTGTTGGTTGGTTGTAAGGGTATGACTGGAGCAGAGTATGGTGCAATAGATTAAACTTTCTTAATTATTTATCATGTAGTAACTAGACGTTTAATGTATTTGTCTCCTCTGCAGTTTGATTAACATTTTCTTCACACGCAGAGGAACAATATTCACGGGCAGTAAACCATCTTTTCTGACGTGAAATCTAGTGGCAGAGCAATGACTGCCTTCAGAAAGGACCAGTTCACGCTGGGAGCAAGGACCCTGTGCAAGGCAGCAATGGCTGCGCCAAGCAGAGGAGCTCCCGCGACGCCACGGCACTCCGCAAGAAATCTGCGTACACGGGGAGCAGCGCCGCGGCCCCGCGGTGTGCGCCTGGGAGCGATGCCCTTACAAATCCTGGGGGCCAAGAGCGGGCCGTCCAAAAATTGGGGGGGGGGGGGGGCCAACACTTCAATCCGTGCCTCAGGCCGGAGCGGTGGGGTTCGGGGGGGAAAGCAGCGGGGGGCCCCACCTCCCGCCGCGGGGCTGGGG